>PVKC010012085.1:0-24088 GCA_004027635.1 Crocidura indochinensis
TTACTGTGAAAGGCTTGTAATTCACATTGGCCACTAAAAATTACTTAAAAAATTTTATTGTGATCAACATGAATTATAAGTCTTTCATGGAAGCATTTAATATTTAATTTTATTTAAATATTTATTTACTGTAATATTTACATAGTGATATTGAATCAGGGGTATTCCCACCACCAGTGTTGTCCTCTCTCCAACCCTGTTCCCAACATCTCCCTCCTTTGCCCCCCAGTCTGCTAGTAAACTGGTCCCCTCCATTTATAGCTTGTTGAAGATTGAGTATCAATTTTGTTGTTGTTGGATTTGGTGTTTAAGTCTGATCATTTTTTATTTCTACTCAATGCTCAAATGACTGATTGTGGTTCCATCCATTTTTTCCCACTTTTTATGAGGTAGACCAAGATGATTCAATTTATATGGTTCTGTTTGAAAAAAAAGAAAAAATGAAAAAAGAAAAAAACAAAACAAACAAAAACCAGGGAGGAATATGTCTAGAGGTTATAAATATCAATTTAAAAAGAAGGGAAAAAAAGAAAATCTTAACAAAAAAGGCAAAAAGAGAAACCCACAAGAAACAAGGAATTTCTCTTTCCAATTTATTGTGCCTATGCAAAACAAAACAAAACAAAAAATAATCCCTTGTCTCATATCAACCCTCCTTCCTTTCTACTTTTTTTTTCTTTCGGTCTGGGGTTGTTTGGTTGTTGTATTTGTTGCTGTGGATTTTCTCTATTCCTATCCAACATAGTATTAGGAGTCCTAGCAACAGCAATCAGCAAAGAGAAGGAAATCAAAGAGATACACTGGAAAAGAGGAAGCCGAACTATCTCTATTTGCAGATGGCATCAGGATATACATTGAAGACCCCAGAAAGCTCCTAGAAACAATAAATCAGTACATCAAAATGGCTTGCTTCAAAGTCAATAGAGAAAAATTAGTTTCATTCCAGGAAAAAATTAGAGTAAATACTACTTAAAATAGAGCAAACAACAACAATGAACTAACCAAAACCTATCAAGTACCTTTGAATCAACTTAATAAAAGAGGTGAGACACCTATATTATGAAAACTACAACATACTCAAGAAAGAAATTAAAGAAGACCTAAGGAAATGAAAAACATTTCATGCATTGGAAGAATCAGCATTATCAAAATGACCATATTCCTTAAACTACTAATTATATTTAATGCAATCCTTATCCAAATTCAGATAGTATTCTTTAAAGACTTAGAACAACCAACTATGCAGTTTATGTGGAACTAAAAAAGACTCCATGTAACCAAAACCATTCTGAAAGCAAGAAATTGGGAGAAATTTCATCACCTAACTTGAAGCTGTACTACAAAGCCACAGTGATCAAAACAGTATGGTATTAGAATAAAGTTCAAATCAATGGAATACAATATCCAGTGAGTAACCCCTAAGTGTATGATTAGCTAATCTTTTACAATTAATCCAAGAAAATGAAATAAAATAAAGACGACCACTTTGACAAATGGTGCAACAATTGGATAAATATGTGTAGGATTAAACTTATTAAATTAAATTAATTAATTTTTGAATTAAATATAAATATAAAATATAAATATAAAAATTAATTAAATGTAATTTAAATTCAATATTTAATTGAATTAAATCCAGGATTAAACCTGGATTCATATCCTACACTTTATACCAATGCCAACTCAAAATGGGGAAAAAAAACCTTAAATCCAAAAACTTAAATCCATAAACCACACAGAGAAAACATGGGCAAAACACACCAAGATCGAGACCACAAAGAATCTTCAGCAATACAATGCCAATGGAAAGGGCTATAGAGTCAGGTTTGAATATATAAGACTACATCAAACTAAAAAGTTTCTGTATGGTAAAAGAAACAAGGCTAAAACTATAAGACAGTTGAGTGGTAGAAAAAAATTCCACTGAACAATCAGATAAAGGGTTGATATATAGGATATGCAACGTACCCACAAAATCTAAAACCCCATTAAAAAGGGGAGAGGAAATGAACAGACACCTGTCTGAGGAAGACCAACAGATGGCCAATAGGCAGATGAAAAAATACTCCTCACTTATGATTAGTATAATACAAATCAAGATGAAATAACTATCGTCTTACACTATCATCTTATCTATTGTGTTAAGTGAATCATGAAGATTTGCTATACATATACAAGGGAACACTACATAGCTATAAGGAATGGTGCCATCATGCAATTCTCAGGACATGGATTGAACTGGAACATATGTTAAATGAAGTAAGCTGAAGAGGAAGGATAAATACAGGATACATATCACTTACCTGACATATTTAGAATAACTCTATGAAGAAATACAATGTTTATAATGGGTTTGTCAAGGGGGGCCCGGGAGATAGCATGGAGGTAAGGCGTTTGCCTTTCATGCAAAAGGTCATCGGTTTGAATCCCGGTGCCCCAGATGGTCCCCCGTGCCTGCCAGGAGCAATTTCTGAGCATGAAGCCAGGAGTAACCGCTGAGTACTGCCGGGTGTGACCCCCACCCCCCCCCAAAAAAAAAACCCAAAAAAAAAACCTTCAAGAATGCTCTAGGACCCAGAGTATAGTGAAGAGAAGAGAAGAAATTGAATAGACAAGAAAAAAGACAAACATGAAATGATGAAGAACAGATGATAAGAATTTTCAAGTGCATTGGTGGTGTTAAGGACAGGAACTAGGGGGCTTTATGATATCACAGTAGATAGAGCATGGGCCTTGAACATTGCCAAACCAGGATACTCCTGGCATTCTATGTGGTCCTTTGAACCTTCCAGGAGTAATTTCAGAACCAGAAGTATCTCCCAAGTGACACCTGTTGTGGCCTAAAATGAAAATAATTAAAGGAAGACAGAACTACCAACTCTCTAAGCTACAATCAACAACAATGAAATTCATGAAACTCAAACTTTCACAACTAAATTTGAGAAGGTGCCTCTTATTATGGTCAACTGGAGGCAGGGGGTTGGTGGCATAGGATGTACTCTGTGAACATTAGTGGAGGGAGGTGGTGGGATTGGTTTTGAAATACTGGATCTGTAAAACCAAGATATGATTATATGCTTTAAATTAATGATGGCTTGAATAAAAATTAAAGAAGGGACTGGAGAGATAGCACAGTGGTAGGGCATTTACCTTGCACGTGCTGATCCAGAATGATCGGTGGTTTGAATCCCAGCATCCCACATGGTCCCCTGGGCCTGCCAGAGGTGATTTCTGAGTGCAGAGTCAAGAGTAACCTGAAAGCTGCTGGGTGTGACCCAAAAAAACAAAAAAAAAAAAATTAAAGAAATACATTTCAATTGAATTTAAAATATTTATAACTATGTAAATACATAATTTCAAATATATATCATATAATAATTTTATTTTAATATGAAACTATGTTAATGAAAAATTAATGTTGAGTAATTGTGTAATTAATAACAGTTTATTTAATTCATAAACATGTAAGCTCATTAATTTAATTAATAGAAGGATTTCCCTAACAGAAAAGCTCAAGGAAAGTAGGACTGTTACATGGGATTTGTATGATTACATCTCCCTACATCTCAGCCTGCTTCATTCTGTCTCTCTACCGTACCTGGTCATTTCATTGAGAATTGAACCTCCATATTGGCTAGCCCCCACCTCTAAACTGCCTACTATGACATCATTCTCCCACCAAACCAACCACCATCTGGTAGAATCTTGAGGTTCCCATGGATTTGTCTGTAAACAAATCTGGATCATCCCCAATGACCAGTGACCGGTAGTCTGTACTGGACATTCTCAGTCTTCTGACTCAGTGCTCAGACATCCTCGAGATTGTCTCCTCATCCCTTGAACCTGTAGCTGATATTTTTCTCTTTTCTGATCATGTCAGGTAAGGAAAGAAACATTTCAAGTTGTTTGTCAGGTTGCTTACCTTAAATTCAGTAGTCAAGTCAAAATAACTTGGAATAATGAAGAAAAGTATTAAACATTAACTTGATAGGCCTTATTTTAGGTTTGAATTTGACATTTGCTGCTGTATGCTAATATAATTATTTCTATAATTATTTTCATAATTATTTCTCTTTCACACAGCATTTATTTCTTGTTTTAATATATCTTATACACACAATTTTACATTGTACATAGGTTTATGTGTCTTCATATATGTTTATACATTAAAGAGTGTTCATTCTCTGTAGTTCGTTTCCTTTCTAATAGTGATTTTTCCATGGTATCCATGTAAAAACTTAAATCAGAAACAGGACTATTTCAACAAACAGATAATGTAGGTACAATGGAAAAGAAGTAATATATATATATTTTTTTGGTTTTTGGGTCACACCCGGCAGTGCTCAGGGATTACTCCTGGCTTCATGCTCAGAAATTGCTCCTGGCAGGCACGGGGGACCATATGGGGCACCGGGATTCAAACCGATGACCTTTTGCATGAAAGGCAAACGCCTGACCTCCATGCTATCTCCCGGGCCCCGGAAAAGAAGTAATATAAATACCAGGATATTGTGTCTGTAATGGTCTTTCCACTTGTATTTACAATCTATTTTAAATTCAATTTGCTCCTAAAAGTAGCCACATGTCTTAGAGTTTTTAATTTAAAGTATGTGAAAAGAGAAAAATTGGGATGTGGGAATGAGTGTGGAGTGCTCAGCTGTAAAGAAGCAAGGGTAAGGAAGTTTAGGATAACTGTCATTAAGCACTGACCAATCTGAACCAAGAAGAGACTATATTTGGGACAATAAACTAAAAATGAAGTGGGGAGACCAAGACAGAGTTATAAAGGAAGGGGTAACAGTTTGGGATAGAATGTTGGCTAGAGACAAATATTTTAAATAATAACAGAAATTATATAGTTAAGTTTAATATAGTTTACTATATTTAAACTGCTTTCTAGTCAATATGCAGATAATGTGAATGAGCATAATAAAAAAATAACCAATCCAGATCTATAGATCCTGAACTGTGCACCCACAGTGGGCATGTGACACCTCAAAATTTCCTAGGTGTGTCATCCAAATAGGATCACAACACATCTAATGTCAAAGTAACCTAGAAGACCACCACACTCACATAAATGATAATATATGAAGACCCTACTACCAGCACAAAACACAAACTAGAAAGTCCTTAGCCAATGAGATTAGTAACAGCATCAAGAGAAAGAGATAATAATTTCAAACAGACCCTTACTGATCTCAGTTTTTGTCATTCCAATAGCCTTTTTTTATAACAAACAATATGAAACAAATTTATTTGTGTCTGTAAAGGGGCAGATTAGGGAGGTGGGTGAGAAACTGGGAACAATAGTAGAGGGAAGATCACACTGGGATCGGTGTTTGAAAATTTGACAGCTGGAACAACTGTATCATGAAGAACTTGGTAAACCATGGCGGCATCAAAACTTTTAAATTGTGAAAAAAATAACTGAATTACCTTATACTTGAAATATTTACTGCTGCTTTATGTTTTTTTAAATATTAATATACATATATTTTATCAAACATTACATTCACATTAATTGCAATATTTTGCTTGTTGTGTATGTTACTGCAAAATATTTTCTGTCTTAGGGATCTGGCAAGGTATGTATTCACCAATCATCTACATTGCATTTCTCTGACTAATGTATTTCACTAAAGTCAAATATCAACCTCCTAATATTACATGCCTGACAGAGAGTTTATTAGTAAACTAGTGTTTCTTTTCTGTATTTTTGTTTTGGGGACACAAACAATGTTGCTCAAGGCTTACACCTGGCTCTGCACTCACTTTGCTGCTAGAGGCAGCCAGGTTGCACTGATTACTTTATACTTCTTCAGTTCTGTGATACATAATTTAAATTATTTTTTCTCTGTATCTTTATAGAATTTTAAATTTCTCCCATGGAAGTCACATGACATAGAACAATTGTATTTAAGTGTGCATTACTACTCTTGATTATTGATGCCATTAGAGCTAGTAGGTGAATGAGTTGAGATTCATAATTCACTAATCTCCTCCCCCACCCAAATACTGCTTCATGAGAAACACTAAAGTAATTATTTCTGAGGTAAAATTAAAAAATCAGCCTTGAGTAGGGTCAAGTTGCCTACCTTATTTTGATCAACAGGGCTGGGGTTGTGAACCTTAGGTTCACATGAATCCCACAAGCAAAATGAGCAACTGAAGATGCAATGGTAAGAGCTTATTGCTCTTATATGGACCACAAATACTTATATTAATATGTTTTCTTTCTCCTGGTTTCTGGCATTGTAATGCTCAAAGCAGAGGCCTGGCAAGAAAGTCCACATGCCTAGGTTTTGTAACCTGGTAATAAAAATTAACACAGAGGCCAGATAAATAGTAGAGGAAATAAGGTGCTTAATTGTCTTGCACTTAGGAAGAGCAGGAAGGGCTAGCACAAAACTCCTGTATACAAGAAAACCAGGTACAAACAAGCCCACCCGGTCTTTGCTAGCTGTGCTTCCTATGTTGGAAGCACAGTGCTACATACACAAAGTGCCTAAATGTTCCAGCCCTTGAACCACACAAAACCATTTGACTTTTGGTATCTCAGTAAGTGTTAGTATAAGAAGCTTATGGTAATATTAATCCTGTCATAGTGAGAGATCATCAGGCTCATGTATGTTTTCATCACTCTTATTCTCCACAGAAAATTTCCAACATCCATCTGCATTGGGAACTGCAAATTCTTGGCAGGTTTTTGTTCCTGTAGTAAGCAATGCAGCTTCCCTCGCAGGAACTGCCTGCAACTTCTCAACAGTCTCTGTTCCAGCTGTTAGCTCAGCCTGGCTCCTACCATCAGCCTCTGGCACCCCTTATCAACCACTTATGGTTAGTGCCTACCCTTACCAACAAATTAACACAGGAATGCTGTCTGGAGTGTCTGGCCAGAACCGGACAATCACTTCAGCTGCTTCCTACCCCACTATTATTCAGTGGGATATTACTGGAAATGTTCAAAAGAAGTCCTCTACACCTGGAGGCTTCACTATGACTGTCACTGACCAAGACACAGCTGTCTCTTCCATGTCAGTGGCAGCTCAGTACCCTAACACCCCACATACCACCAGCACAGTGCCTCTGTGCATGTACCCATCCGTTTCAGGCAGACTTGTCAAGAAGACACCACCTCAGGGTCCACATCACAGTCAGAACCTGTTTCTTCCCTACCAGGAAGGGAGTCAGGTGCATTATTATAATCAGGGCACCCTGAGGTCTCTCCTGTCTGAAAAACTTGGTTCCTTTTTGCAGTCCTATGACTCCATGTCATATATAGGAGATAGGGGCTTTATCCTCCAAACTTACAACTCATTACCCGAAATGGCCACGGTACTAAAGGAGGTCCAGCCCACAAATAACTCACTGCAGGCCTCCACCTCTGGATTCTACAACTCTGCGTCTGCTCAGCCCATCACAGAATCGAGATTTCAAGGTGAGTAAAAATAGAGGTGAAAGTCAGCAATCAGTCAAATCTGCCATAGGAAGTAATCCAGACAAGTGGTATTTAAGCCCTTAGTTAAATTTAATAACTTAATCTGATCACTCCTGATGACATTCTATTTTCAACCTACATAGAAGGACATCTACTACCAGATAGGGAGGTCTGATAGGAGAATGACCAGTTAGGTCCCATGCCAGTAAACTACCAGCACACCAAGGATGTCCTAGTTGTCCTAGTTATCTCCAACTACAGTCACACTGATATTAAGCTCCCTTCCCTGAACTATTTTTATTTGTTCTGAAGACATTTCAGGACTGTTAGTGGGATGGAACTAATTTAATTTTCCCTAGTTGGAATTAATACCAGGATGTCGAATATACTTTGTCTTCAGAGGTCTTGCCCAATATCATCAAACTTAACGACTGTAATTGAGCATACTTTTCATGTGAAGCACTTTATCCTTTTTCTGACTTGATGACAAGAGTCTTTTCCATATGAAATGGAGAAATTGAAAGTTCTCTATATCTCTGAATTGCACTAAATATTTTACAAATATAGTATTTGCAGGAGGCAGGGTGATTTTTTTCTCTCTGAAAATTAGAGAAATTGCGAGTACTCTATAGCTCTACATAGATAGGGGAGACAGGGTATGTGCCATGCACTCCTGCCTCTGTATTTTTGAATCAGGAGATTGGGCATAAGCACAGCATTATATCCTAAGCCCAAATCTTGTCACTTTTATGTATTTTTATTTTGGTTTTTGGGTCACACCCAGCAGCGCTCAGGAGTTACTCCTGACTATCTGCTCAGAAATAGCTCCTTATTGCTCTTCTATGAACCACAAATACTTATATTAATATGTTCTCTTTCTCCTGGTTTCTGGCATTGTAATGCTCAAAGCAGAGGCCTGGCAAAAAAGTCCACATGCCTAGGTTCTGTAACCATATGGGACACCGGGATTCAAACCAACCACCTTAGGTCCTGGATTGGCTGCTTGCAAGGCAAACACCGCTGTGCTATCTCTCTGGGCCCTAATTTATAGAAAGCTTTATAAAATATGAGAAAAAAAAGCAAGAAACAGTGGTGCCACATGATCCCCAGTAAGAACAACAGTTACCTCCAATCTTTAGCATAGGCCTTAGCCAGGATTCTTAGAATAGCTGGTAGCAGTGACTACCCACTGCTGGAAAGTGCACAATTTCTGCACTGGTGTGTGTTGGGGGGAGAGTTTCTCACTTCCTGGGAACTGATCTCTTCCTTAATTCCTTCTTAGTGATGGATTCCCTGAGCACCCAGGCTTCCCTAGGACTGCAACCTGCAAGTCAGACATTTTGTCAGACACAAAATCCGGAATTCCCCAAGTTGAGCAGAAATGAGATAGAACTTTATAAGAGCAACCCACCACCTGAGGTTAGGGATAGTTCTATGATAGTTCCAGTGCAAAGTAACCTGGCACTGTCTCCTGCTCCAAATCAAGAACCACCTGAGAACCACAATTTAGATAAAATTAATATTGAAGATTCAGAATCTCTGGATTCATACTCAAACCCAATAGCAAACAAAGATCCTTTGCTTTGCCCTGTCGAAAGCCCCGATTTACACCAATTCCTGTCCTGCTTTGATCCACTGGACCAAGAAAAGCAGGTTGGTTCTGAAAACAAGGGTCTGGGAAAGAGTATAATGTCCTATGAAGAGGATGTAGCACTGGAAAGTGAGACCAACTCTAGTAGCAGTCTGGCAGACATTACCACCTTGGAAGATATAAATTGTCCTTCTCTCTTAGAGTCCTTGCAAGACCTGGACCAAAACAACTCTCTCCAGGAAATTGACACCAAAGAAAATATCACAAATGAGATGCAACAAAATTCAAGTACCACAAGAAACCCCTGTGCTCCACCCAGGAAAAACAAAAATAAGACCTCCAAACCTATAGAAGGTGAACCCCAGAATAAAATCCAACGAAAGAACGAAGATGACCTATTGAGGGAAGAAATGAGAGTTTCCAAATCCAAGGCTGTAGCCAGTGAGAGATCTGCTAAGTCCAAACATAACAGCCAACAACAGAAAGGTACATCCAACAGCAGAAAAGCACAGAGACAGGGCCAGTCAAAGACAAAAAGCACAAGAGAGAACATGACTAAGAAAGTCAGTGAAACTAGGCTGACAGGCATCAAAAAAGAGGCAGAAGGGAAGACAGCCATTGCCCAGACAAAGCGTAAAAGGAATCCACATGAGGTTAGGCAAGAGCCTTTCAAAAAACCTCGAAGCTCCCTAGGCCTCCACATGCTCGAGTCTGTTCAGGTTTTTCACGCCTTAGGGAAAAGGGGGGATCCAACACCTGGACAGTCTTCCTCCAGAGTTCTGGGAAATTTAAATAAGCCAAAAGGCTTCCAGCCATCTTCCGTCCACCAAACAAGACCACATACTACACAGGAGGAAAAAGGCGTTGAGAAACTTCAAGTCCCATCTAAAAAAACTAGCAGTGATGCTGGAGAAAACAGTTCATCATCTTCTGTTTATGAGTTGCCACCTCCTGGCAAGGTCAAATTAATCCCATTGCCATTTTTCCCCTTGGAGAAGTCTCGACCTGTTTCTCGCAGGCCAAGACCACAAAATCTGGCTGTTAGTGTTCCTGCTGCATCTCAGCCTACCCAGCCTGGTTCTTTCACTGCCACTCAGCCAACTGCTGGCAAGTCATCCCAGCCAATTCCTTCCCCTTTGGCAGATTCTGAAAGACCAGCTCAATCCTTTTCAGAGAATACACCTCAAGCAACTCTGAAGAAAACAACTAGCCCGCCTATCACTCCACCTGAAACATCTAGACCTGCTCCAGTTCAAGCAACATTCTCTTCTCTCCAGAGGGACCCTCGCATTCAACCCGTGACCAAGGGCCAGTCTCCACTGAAGAGTCAAAATCAATTTTTTCTTAAAGACTTTAGTGCCCAACGAATTCCCTGGAGAGAGCCGAATGTACCAGAACCAGTGATATCAACACCTATCACCGAGGAGCAGAGGCCTGAGCGTGAGGCAATGAAAAAGAAGGCTCGGTGGGAGAGGTACAATGCTTCCAAGTACACATCGTTGGGGAAAGTGCGATTTTTCCCTCAGAGGGAAAGAGACATCAACATATCTCTCTACTATGGATATGTGGGTGTTGACTAGGGCTGTCCCTATAGGGACCAAATGCTTCTTCATAAACAAGACATTTCCCTATTCATTCTAATATATGCTTTACAAATAAAATTAATATGCATTGATTAATATATATTAAAATCTCTGCGTCTTGAAATGCTGTTTGCTGAAACATATTTGGTCAGGGTGGGGATTGAAAGCTGCAAGAGATAAAAGGAAGTCAGAGGAGACAAAGTGGAAAGAGATAAAATTAGAAGAGAAAGGACTTGCTCCAGGTCTTGGAAGGAAGGAAATATTTTATGGGACAGATTAAGAAGGAAGGGAAAGGCAGGACAGGTTTGGGTTAAAAGAATCTAATTTGAATAGGTGGAAGAAGGTAGATGAGTCTAGGTTGACCAGAAGAAGTGATTTGAGACACATTTCCAGAAGCTTTGATTGGTCCTATCCATAAACAATCACAGCTGAGTATGGACACATCACTGGGGAATGAACCCAGCAGAGTGCTCAGGATTCAGAGTTATTCAGGGTCAACTGTTAACATTCAACAAGACAAGAGATGTTGTAGCATGAAGCCCACTCACAGGTCTCTGTTTGGCTCATGTAGAGAGAGATCACGACTATGCCCTTGCCCGAGCCCCACTCCCCCAGTTGTACCATTTTAGATAAACTTCATAGTAATATACAAAGCCAATATCATGGTGCCATTTTGATGATGACATTCAACAATGAGGTCTCTATAGCTCTGAAATTCTCTATTTGCCAAGTTCCCCAAGGTGGCCAACCTGGCTTTCAGAGCACCACATCCTGCTGTTAATGGTAAAGGGGCCCAGACTTCTGAAGGGGTCTTACTCATATTTGTTTGAAATCTGGAGGGGCCTGTTAGATGTTCTTCCATGGACTTGGGTCCTGCAGCCTATTTCTAAACATCAGCTGTTAACTGAAGACAGTGTTGAAAGCCATTAAAGGTGTGGGGAGGAGCCCTACGGGAAGGACCAGGCATGGTACATGCGCACTAAGTCCTCATTTCATCAGAGGTTACAGTGTCTCCTTGTGGCTGGGAGGGCAGTTGGGGGAAGAGCTGTTTCCAAGAGAGCTATGGCATGACTATCCAAGCTGAGGGAATGGGGAAGGGGAGAGATTGGGACAGTGGAAAGTCATCCTGGGAATATTGGTTAGTTTACATGAAACTATTTTGGAGAAGAAAATTGTATACCCTATACTAGAGAAGAAATAATAGAGAATTTTTTGGCTTTTGGACCACACCTTTGATGCTCAGGAGTTACTCCTGGCTCTGCCCTCAGAAATGGCCCCTGTCTCGGGGGACCAAATGGGATTTAGGGGTCCTGGGTCAGCCACGTGCAAGGCAAATGTCCTACAGCTGTGCTATTGCTCCAGCCCAAATAAAGTTTTGTTGTTGTTGTTGTTGTTGTTGTTTTTAAATCCTATGCAGGGCAAAGGAGATACCTCAGAAGGCTGAATCTCATTCTTGAGCTCTTGGTAGGATCTCGGGTACTCAGCATGACCCCCTAAGCACTCTTGAAGTGAACCCAAAATAAAACCTAAAACTAATATATAACAGGGCAAAAAGAATGATAGCACTCATGGCAGAATAGGGCATTCATTCGCCTTCTACACAGCAAATCCAGGTCTGATCCCCAGAAGCACATTTGGTCCCCAAGTATTGCCAGGAATGATCCCTGAGCACAGAGAAATAACCCTTGAGAATAAAAATTCTTATTTATTATAAAAATATATAAATGCCACTACCCCACAGCTATCCCTAGTTGCCTCCCCTAAGAACCTATGTTGGGAACTAAAAAAAATACAAAAAAAATTTAGAAAGGCCAAAAGAAACAAAAAGTAAGCTACAGAACATTGGGAGAGGTGGTCTTGGTTTTCTTTTGGAGGGTAAAAGGTGGAGGGTTAAAGTCACGTCTTAAGCATCTCTCTGGCCATTTAAATGGAAAATAGGAAAGACATCCTGATCCCTAATCTGTTAGGGACCCAAGGGGAAATTCCAGTGGCATGACATTTTTAAAAGTCAAGTTGTACTATGTAAGGGGTGTAATATAGAATTTACAGAAGGAAAAAATATAAATTTCACATCCCTACAGCTATTCACTGTTATCCTAGTTGCCTCTAGGGAATGAATGAATGGTATGAATGAATGAAGGAGAGACTTTTTACCCTTTTACCATATCTGCAGAGGGATTTTTTTTTTCTTTTTGGGCCACACTCAGTGACACCCAGTCTCTCCTAGGTTATCACATGCAAAGGGCAAAGGCCCTACCACTTGTGCCACCGCTTTGAAAAATTCAGGGGCATTTGGTATGCTTGTAGGCTTTGCAACTATTAATATTATTTTATTAGTAACATTTTCTTTTTTGTTATTGTTTTGAGGACACACCCAGCACTGCTCAAGTGTTACTGTTGGATCTGCATCAGGAATGAGCTCCTGCTGGTGCTCACAAGGACTCACTGTGCTTTAGTCTCTGTCCCATCTCAGAACATTTTCATCATTTCCAAAAGCAGCCCCTTTTCTACCCACTAACCTCTCTATTCCCTTCTCCATCTGGCTCCTGGAAACAATCCATCTTTCTGTCTTATGGGTTTCTTTTTCTGAACACTTCATGCACATGGATCATAAACTATATGAGCTTTCAGACCATTTTCTTCAAATTCCAATGTTTTCAAAGTTCATCTGTGTTGTATTCCATCAGTACTTCATATGCCTAATACTCTGCTATTTGGATCCACCACATTTCAGAGATTTTCACATTACCAAGTCACAGTTCTTAGGAGTAAGGGGTGCAAAGGATGATAATCAAAGCATATACAAAAGACACTTCCTTTCCACTGAACTACAACCCCAGACCATGAATTTCTCCTCTTATATCTTTTTTTTATAAAATTTAGTTTAATTTAATTTGTATTTTTTGGAAGCCCTGTATTTACTTCACTCTTTGTACACTAAAATTAATTCATTTTCTTAATTTAAAATAATATACTTATTTAAGCACCATGAATACAAATATGTTTTTAGTTGGGTTTCAGATATAGAAAAAGAACACTTCCCTTCACCAGTACAAATTCCCACAGCCAATACCCTCCATCTATTCCTACTGGGCTCTCTCGGCCTCTGTCTCCCTTTCAGCTGCTTTTATCAGGCTCCTAACTGGCTTCCAGGCTGACTAACTGCCTTTGGTGATGTTCCTGCTGCTGCTTCTTTGATGATACTGAATTGCTGATGCTGAATCTGATGTTTTATCTCTGATGATGATGGCTCTCTCTCTCCCGATATCTCTTTCCACTTCTCTAACTCTCCTTCTTGTCCCCTCTCTCTCCCCATGCAGTCTCCTCTACCCGCCCACTCCAGGTGTGGGCAATTCTGATCATTCAGGTGGGATAGATGAGTTGGGGAAGGGGATACCCACAGTCGAGAGCCCAGTAGGAGAAAAGAAGTAGCTGCTAGGAAAAGGCTTACGTATAAGAGGTCATGTGAGGAGAGATGTGCATGGCAGTAGGGACTGTGAAATAAAGCTGGCTGACTCCTGAAATTCCATCTGACTGCCTTGTGAATCTCTCTGCCCTCACCCTGCAACCTTCAGGCCCACCAGACCACAGGGGCTGTGGGAGCCGGGTTTAGCCCAGAAAGACCTCACCATCCCTCTGCCAATACAATTTATATTAAGACAATACCAAGGGTTGAAGGAAAAGATCCATTCTTGTTCAGAGGCACCAACTCCTGCCCCTAAAATAGGCTGAGAAGGAAACAGCCAGCCCTATATCCTCCTGGTGCTTTTTCTTTCCCATCCCAGTTTATTTTTTGTTTCCCCTCTGCCCCTACCTCTGAAGCAATTTTATGAACTGTCATGTGCCACCTGAGCCTCTAGTAAAAACACACACACACACACACACACACACACACACACAAGTGAGAGCTTGGGGCCAGAGAGATAGCACAGCGGTAGGGCATTTGCCTCGCAAGGGGCTTACCCAGGACCAAAGGTGATTCAAGATTCAAATCCCAGCATCTCATATGGCTCCTGTGCTGCCAGGAATGATATCTGAGCAGATAGCCAGGAGTAATGCCTGAGTGCCACTGGGTGTGGCCCCCAAACAAACAAACAAAAAAGTGAGAGCTTGACTTCTTCCTTTCCTATCTACATGCACTTGATATCTTTTTTTCTTTCCTAATTGTTATGACAAGTACTTCAGTACTATGTTGAATAGGAATGGTGAGAGGGGACAGCCTTTTCTAGTGCCAGATTTTAGAGGAAAGGCCTTAGTTTACTTCCATCATTGGCTTGTGGTTAATGGCCTTGATTTTAGTGAGAAAAGTTTCTTCCATTATTATCCTGTTGAGAATTTTTTTTATTATGAACGAGTGTTGGACCTTATCAAATGATTTCACTGCATCTATTGATATGCTCATATGTTTTCTTTTTTTTTTTTTTCTGTTTTTGGATCACACCCAGCAGTGTTCAGGGGTTCCTCCTGGCTCTACTCTCAGAAATCACTCCTGGCAGGCTCGGGGGACCATATGCGATGCCGGGATTCAAACCACCGTCCTTCTGCATGCAAGGCAAACACCCTACCTCCATGCTATCTCTCCGGCCTCTAATTTTTTCTTTCTGATGATGTCTGAGAGGAAAAGCATTTCTGTTTCTGCACAGAAGGATGTCAGTTACCACCACTACCACATAGAGAGAGAGAGAAAGAAAAAAGAAAAATTTTACTTTAAATCTAGAAAAAGTAGAATATATTCACAGTGAATGGTTGTTAACAGGCCAGGCAGGCTACTGGGTGTCGGAAACGTTGCCTGAGTATGCGGTTCCAGGTTCACCCTGGCTGCTCCGACCTACCACCATTATTAAGTCAGCAGCACTGCATTCTTAGACTCTACAAGACCATGAAGGAGTAGTAGGGGCCCCACTACTGCTGGAAATCCCCACCCCCCAAACCAAAACCACCTGAGATTGTCCAATGAGAGTGCCTGGATGTAGCTCAAGGTTTTCTCAAATCCAGACATCGAAGGAGATGCTATCACCAGAAGTTGTGCCCCAATATCCAAAAAATCCTTTTCTGCTTATTTTAGCTCCATGGGTCTGTCTATTGGCTGATACACCCCAAAAGGTGAATCCTGTGTAGTTTAGTAACTGCAAGTATACCCCAGCTTCAGAGGAAGAAAGTATTAATTGACCTGTATTTGTGTTGCTCCTCTGAGCTGTCAGAATGTTCTAGAGAGTATTGACTTTTTTTTTTCACTCCAACAGCAGAATCAAGCAAGATTCAGATGGAAAAGGCAGTGGACTCTGTGGGTCAGGAGAATCATGCAGACACTTCTAGAGCTATTTTGTCTCATTTTCTGAGCTAGACTAATCTCAGGTTTCTAACCCCAGGATGTCATTGTCTGAACCCCACACTCCTAACAATGCAGGCACTCACAGTTTGGGTGAGAGCAGATGAAAACAAGCTGGCAGAAGAAGGAGATTTGCCCCGCAAGTTCTGGGAAAGAAACAGTCCTCAGTTGTTATTTGTTAAGGGCTCAGCAGACCAGAGAGAAGTATGGAACTGGCATGAAATCAGAGCTCAAGGCTCACTGGTTTTACTTAAATTTTTAGCCACAGCACCAAATGTGAGGGCCCTGCCCTGCTACCTTCTCTTCCCCTCTTCTCCCTCCCCTCCCTTCCCTTCCCTTCTCCTTCTTTCATTCCCTCCTCTTTCCTTCCTCCCTTTTCCCCTTCCTTCCTTCTTCCTTTCCTCCTTTTCTTTCTTCCTTCCTTTTTTTCTTTCTTCCTCTCTCCGTTCCTCTTTCTCTTCTTCCCTCCCTTTCTCCTTTTCCCTCATTCTTCCTATTTTCCTTTTTTTCCTTCCTCCCCCTTCCTTTCTTTTTTCCTTTCTTCTTTCTTACTCTTTCTTCGTTTCTTTCTTTCTTTCTTTTTCTTCCTTCCTTCCTTTTCTTCTTTTCTTTCTTTCTTTCATTCTTTCTTCCCTTCCTTCCTTCCTTCCTTCCTTCCTTCCTTCCTTCCTTCCTTCCTTCCTTCCTTCCTTCCTTCCATTTTTCTCTTTTTTTGCCATATCTAATAATATTTAGGGCTGATTCCTGGTTCTGTTTCAGAGATAACTCCTGATGGTGCTCAGAGATTATAGGAATTACCAGAAATCTAACCAGAGTTGGAAGCACGCAAGGCATGCAATGTGGTCCCTGATTCTATATGTTCTGAAGTTGTGTTTTAGAAGAGGTGAATATCAACTTGTTGGTTTACTATCATAGCTTTTGTGCATTAATTTTGGCAAGAACAGTCTCATACACAGTAAGAACAATAATACTTTATTTAAAATATATACAAAAGTATTACTTTGTAACACGGATACCACTGTTCAACATACATCATGTAACACTGACTGGTGTGTGCATTTTGGTGTCTCACTCATTGATGTCTATACTTTGTTTTATTCAAGCCCCTAAACTATGTTCTCGGAATTGCCTGCAGCAGGGATTCCTGCAGACTTTGTTCCCTGCAAGGTTGGACTGTGCAGCTTGCCCTCAGCCTTCCTCTTTCTCATCTAGGTAGGTGAACAGATGAGATATGGTGTTTTTAAGTCCTTTCCTTTTTTGAGGGGGAGAGGATGAGTTTGAACCACACCTGCCTGTGCTCAGGGCTTACTCTTGGCTCTGAGCTCAACAATCACTCCTATCAGGACTTGGGGAGCATCCCAGAGATTGAACTAAGTATGGCTACATGCAAGACAAGTGCCCTATTACTATCTTTTCTCATCAGCCCACTGGATGCGTTATGTCAAATTCTCCTCTAGGCTTAAACTCTTATCAATATCCCTTTGGCCCTGCTTCCTTACCTGCATGCATCTCCAGGACCCCAGAATGAGAGAGTGAGTAGGGAAATAACTACATTAGGGACATTCTCGGGAAGGAAACAAAGGAGAAGAGGGGAGCACCTGAGCTTTATGCCACATTTGTATCACTGTTATCCTGAGAGAAGGTTCAGACCAACTTTGGGGCACAGCTGCACTCACATTCACTGCCTATCCCATGGCACTGTGCATACAGTAGAACTCTAATTTCCCTGCATGGATGAATAGACCTATGAACTGGTTCTGGGGCACCAGCAGAAAACACCCTTTTAAAATCAGTGTTTGGGAGTGGGTCGGGGAGCTGAGCATCTCCCTTTCTCAGGTAAACAAGGAATGAGGGGCCAGGAGACATAGACACAGTCAGACAATGGTTCCTGATGGTTAGAATTGGAGCCAGACTTTAAAAATATCTCCTAGATTCCCATTCTTTTTGGATCAGGAACTCTGAGGAAAGCTTCAGACACCAAGGACACAGCCGCAGGAGGGGCACCCCAGCTGAGGCCTCCTGGTTGCCTATAGTTTACTCTAGCACTGTGGCCTCCATAGCACAAGTGGAAGCTCCTAAGTGGTTCCAGTTCCGCCTGGGCCCAGGGCTGCCAGGCAAAGAGGTTGCAAGTCCATCACGATCCGTCATATTCTTGTGGATTTGTATGAGGTAGGAGGGATGCAGAGGTCCATGGCCACTGTCACCCCTGCCACAGCCTTAGAGCTGAAGGCCTCTGGTGGCACATGAGCCCTGGACCTCAAGGTGACCTGGGGGCAATGTAAACAAGGCCCAGAGCCTCTTGCAGTGATTTCAGCTCTGCAGTGCCAGAATAAACAAGATGAGCATGAGAAAGGGAGCATGAGCCTATGTGCCTATGTGCTGGGGCCTGGAGGGAGCATGCGAGGGAGAGGTGGCAGGAGCTCCAAAGGGGTGGGCCGGACAGGGAGCACAAACAACAGCGTGTGCACTGGGGGACTTGATGCTACCAAGCCCTCTGCAGAGTGCCCATCAGGTGCTAAGAACTCAGGGCCTCACTCTGCTCCCAGCCGGCTTTGGTTTCAAGAATGGGTGATTTGGCACAATCCAAAAGGCGTTCCTAAGCTATAGGAAGGAACGCCCACACCTGCCCTGTGCCACCCGCATGCAGCCCTTGGGAGCAGACTGGCATCAGGGAGCAGGATAGCGCCAGAAGAGGAGCCCGACCTGGGTGTGACCTCCACGCGTGACACACTGAGTTTCTTATCAGCATATTCACCCCAAGTTGTTTCTCCTCACTTGATTTTTCTGTTCTTCCCCTTTCCCACCCCACTTCTGCTCCTCTTCCAGCCCCACTCGGTCCTCACCATCCCTGACCCATCACAGGTGTTCCTAAGTCACTGCACATTCGGGACTTGTGTGGCCACAGCCCATGCTGACAGGGAGGGACGTGGCAGCCAGAGGGGCAGGGGTGCAGGGACAGTCCCCTACACGGCAGACTGGTTCTCGCTGCACACGTAGATGGTGCCGGGCTGGATTCTCCTCCGGATGCGCTCAGGCACTTTGGGGAGGAATTGGAAGGTGGGAGGCAGCAGGTCGAGACAGGCCTCGCGGAACTTCTTGATCCTCCAGCAGTAGACGATGGGGTTGAAGACGGACTTGAGGTAGCTGAGCCACAACACGCAGGAGCTGGCAGTGTAGAAGGAGGAGCTGCAGTAGAAGCTCCGGTTGAACACAGACAGGAGGCTGTAGATGGTGTGCGGCAGCCAGCAGAGAGAGAAGCCCACGAAGAGGATGAGGATGGTGGTGAAGGCCTTAGTCTTGAAGCTCAGATCCAGGCTGGCCTGCTGCTGCCGCTGCAGACGTCGCAGGCCGGCCCGGGGCAGGCGCCGCAGGTCCAGGCTGTCAGATTGGTTGTGCACGCGCAGGGCATTTCTGCGCACCGTGTGCAGGATGCACAGATAGGCGCAGAGCATGACGCCAAAGGGCACGAAGAACACGGCCACAGCCAGGGTCACCACGTAGGCACGGCCCGCCCGGGACTCCGAGTAGCCCAGCACGCACTGGGGCGCCCGTGCCGGCACCTCCACCAGGGCCCAGCCAGCCAGAGACGGGGCGGACAGGCAGAAGGACAGAGCCCAGGACACGGCGATGATGACTTTGGCTCTGCGCGGGTTCAACTTGTCTTGGCGCTGCACGATAATGAGAAAGCGGTCCACGCTGATGATGAGCAGCACGGCCACTCCCTCGAGCACAAAGAACCAGTACAAGGTGGCGGACAGGCGGCAGAAGCGGTCCCCGAAGCGCCACTGGACGGTGAGCAAAGTGACGGCCGTGAAGGGCAGGCAGCACAGGGACAGCATGATGTCCGAGAAGGCCAGTGTGGCCAGCAGCAGGTTAATGGCCGAGCGCATAGCCGGCCTCTGATACACTATGACGCATACCACAGTGTTGCCCAGGAACCCCACCACCATCATCAACAGCATTAGCACAGCCAATGAGATCCTCAGTGGGGCTGAAGGGGTGGCAACATCAGTGTCTGACCCGTTGGGGCCATTCAGCAGCAGGGCTTCATAGGTTTCCAGGGCTGTGCCGTTACAGGCCATTGCAGACAGGCGTTGATAGCTCGTCCAGATGTTCCAGAAAGGCTCCGACAGCACCCCAGGGGTTAGGGACTGCTCCCTGCATCCCCCCCGCCCACAGGCTCCTGTGGATCCTGCACACTAGACAGCCCGGAGAAGTGTCTGTTGAGGGCTCTAGCCCAGATGGGAAGTTTCATCCATCACAGGCTCACAGTCTCTGGGATACCCCTTTGCATCCACAGCTTCGTCCAATCACACTTGGTAGCCTAGAGCCAAGAAAAGCATCAAAGAAAAGGAAATGAGACAATCTGAACAGGTGTCAGCTTTATGGGTAGTCTCAGCACCAGAGCAGACAGAAAGAATGAAACTTCCTCATTGACCATTTGGGGACAAGATTGGTACCCACAAAAGTCAGCCTGGGTAGGTAACCTGGGGAAACTTAATCACACCTCATAAAGAAGCAAATACCTCATAATTGATAGTTATGCAATAAGCATATTTTTAATTGATACAAGGGAGCTTTGGATAAGTCAGAATTCATTATTAGAATGACAGAGATTTTTGTTTGTCCCAATATCTGGAATAGTGTCTGGTACAGAGAAGATGCCCAATCTGCATGTCAATATGTTTATAGATGTGTATGTATATTGGTTTGGAATCCATACCTGGCATTGCTGGAATACTTATAGAGCTTTGTGCTCAGGAGACCATGTGGTACTTACTGGATCTCAAACCTAAGTCTCCTGTTTTTGCACCAGATTTTTTTTAGAGCCCTCTTTCTTCTCCAGGCTATTCAGTTATTTTCAGTGCTAGAAATTAAACCCAGGTCCTCAAATGTGCAAGGCAATTGATTTCCACTGAACTACATTCTTAGCGCTCTGTTGCCAGAAATAATTCTTTAAGATTCTGTATATCCTTTCCCAGTTTTCCCAAATGGTAAGATCTTGTATAACTATAGTGCTGCTATGATATTAGTTTTGGAAATCTGGTGTAAATGAGGAAATTCCTCCTCCTTAAATGTTTGTATAGATTATTATTTTGTTTCTCATAGATATGGCAAGAATAGGATCCAGAACCTATTGGATCTGATGGCAAGATTGAGTGAAATCTGTTGAGTTTTTTTTTTGTTGTTTGTTTGTTTGTTTTGTTTTTGTTTTTTGGATCACACCCAGAAGCTCTCAGGGGTTACTTCTGGCTCTATACTCAGAAATCGCTCCTGGCAGGCTCAGGGGATCACATGGGATGCTGGGATTCGAACAACTGTCCTTCTGTGTGCAAGGCAAACACTCTACCTCCATGCTATCTCTCCGGCCCCAATTGAGTGAAATCTGGTCTCCATATTTATCAATTTTGAACAGAGGATGCTTTACCTCTCTAGGTTAGACCTCTGGTCTGTAATTACTAATGACCAGGCTAAAATACAAAGACTCCAGAAAGAGTAGACATAAGAATACCCAGACAATACTTTTACCTTGTCTGGTTCATTGTTAACTCAATTTTAACTATTATAAGGGGTGCTTTTGTTCAGGACTTAAGACACTTACCTTGTATCTTGTTAGTCCCATTTGAATCCCTAGTATTGCATATGTTCCCAAAGCACTGTCACGTGTAACTCTTGATCACAGAGCTAGCAATAACCCCCAAGCAACATTGAGTGAAACCCCAAATCTAAAACAATTAATTGAAAGATAGATAGGAGGGGCCAGAGAGATAGCACGGAGATAAGGCATTTTCCTTTCATGCAGAAGGTTATCGGTTCGAATTCTGGCATCCCATATGGTCCCCTGTGCCTGCCAGGAGCAATTTCTGAGCATGGAGCCAGGAATAACCCCTGAGCACTGCTGGGTGTGACCCAAAAACCACAAAAAAAAAAAGAAAGATGGATAGGAAAAATATAATTTGAGATGTGACCCATGTCTATCACAATGTTACAATGGTAAATACCTTCATGGATGTGCTCTATATCAGCACAATTGTCTCTGTATTGCCCATAGAAAAGGCAGCTGCTGTATAGACTGCTTAATTTAATAACCATTTGGCAAATGTTTACCATTTTATGATAGTGCAGATTTGTAATGTGTCCAGTAGAAGTTATATTTCAAATTTCAGTCTCATGTTGGTGGAATATAGCAGAATGACATGAATCTTAGTTGCATAGTCAGCCACAACAGAAAAACCATGCCTTATTTTGTACTTTTGCATCCCAATGTGTTCTCACGCACTCATCTCCTGAGATCATCAACTTTTTTTTATTATTATAAAATGGGTTTTGTGTTAGGACAATTTTGCCAGTTACTAGGTGGGATAAGTATTATGAGCACCTATAATGTGCATTATTAAGCAAAACTCTAATGTTCAGCAGGTCAGATTATTAAATGCACTTATTATTTTTTTAGAGGGGGGCCTTCCGGTGGAGACCAGAAAGCCTGCTGGACAAATTCTAAAAGAGCTGTAACACTAAAATGCACTTATTTTCTTTTGGGGCCACACCCAATGGTGCTCAGGGGTTATTCCTGGCTCTGTGCTCAGACACCACACTGACAGGCTCAGGATATCATATGAGATACCAGGAATTGAATCTAGGTGGCCGCATACAAGGCAAATGCCCTACCTGCTTCACTATTGTTCTGGCCCCTTAAATGTATTTTTTTTTTTTTTTGGTTTTTGGGTCACACCCGGCAGTGCTCAGGGGTTACTCCTGGCTCCATGCTCAGAAATTGCTCCTGGCAGGCACGGGGGACCATATGAGGCACCGGGATTCGAACCGATGACCTTTTGCATGAAAGGCAAACACCCTACCTCCATGCTATCTCCCGGGCCCCTTAAATGTATTTTTGTCTTACACTGTTTTCAACTTACAATGAGCTTATTGGGGTGTAACTACATCCTAGGTCAAGGAAATTGTGCACCTTCCCTACCTAGACTTTTATCCTTAACTATTTCTGACATAAGTGTTGGAAATGGGAACTGGTTCCATAGCATCTTAATCTAGAGCTTGCCCAAATGATGGTGGTACTTAAAGATTTTCACTCACTTGGCAGAAAGTTTGAACTGAGAAATGCCAGTGACAAAAGTGACTATATAAGACAGAATAATAGGTGTAACCAAGACCATAAGAATGCATTGGACACTGTTTTCCTCTCATTCTATTATGCTACTCTGCAAAAATCTGAGCCCCAGAGGGAGGAGAGAAGTGGAGTCTGTCTTGCTAGATCTTTCCTATCTGCACCCCAACTAAAATAAGGGGGTACTGACAAGCTGAAGTTCTGGGCAAGCAGAAACTTATAGTAAGCAGGCATAAGGAGGTCCAGAAGTGTTAGAACTTACAGTGTTAGCAAATATAGGAAAATCTCCTTCAATTTCTGTCAGAGTTGGCTTTCCCATGTATCTTCACAATGCTTACTCTTGTCTTTGTTTCTGATTAAGTTTTTCGTGTATCTATTATTATATTCTTTTTTTGGGGGGGAGGGTGAGTGGTGAGATTCTCAGGTTACTCAGGCTGGGGCCTTTTCCAGATCTTTTGGTATCAACACTCAGACTTAGCAGTGCTGCCTCCCTCCAAGGGTTAACTCTGAAGGTTTATGGAGTAGCCATATGTTGCTTGAGCTGAGACTGGTACATGTTACCCCTGGCAGGTTTGGGGGACCATATGGGATTACGGGATTCGAACTGTCATCCATCCTGTGTTGGTTGTGTGCAAAGCAAATGCCTCAAAACTGTGCTATCATTCCAGCCCCTCATCTCCTTTTTTTTTTTTTTATAAAGAAACATTTTATGGGGCTGGAATGATAGCACAGTCAGTAGGGTGTTGTCTTGCATGCAGCCAACCCAAGGACAATCCCTGAAACCCAATATGGTACCCTGATCCTTCCAGAAGTGATTCCTGAGCACAGAGCCAGGAAGTAATCCCTGAACACTGCCTGGTGTGGCCCAAAACCAAAAAAAAAAAAAAAAAAGATTTTCTCATGTTGAATTTCTTTCCACACAGGTCCTGTGATGCTGCTCTCGAAATGTGTAATGTGTGTCAGGGTAGTTGAGGGGGAACCTGAACACGGTAAAGGGGATCTCAGAAATAGCCACTGTTAG
>PVKC010012086.1:0-24080 GCA_004027635.1 Crocidura indochinensis
AGAAGCCATATGTAGTAAAGGGATTAAGGTAACTTGCCTTGCGTGCTGACAATTATGTTTCAACACACTACACAAGGTGTCTCCTATGCACCGCCAGGAGAAAACCCTGAGCAAAGATCCAGGAATAAGCCCTGAGCACCACTACATTTAGCCCAACTGCAACTCCCCACCTCACAAAATGTGGAGTACACTCTCATTCCGAATATTTATGAAAGGAAAAATAAAAGAAGTATAGGTAGAGGAAAATGAGTTGCACTGGAATCATAACAAGGCCATCATAACAAGATATCATAAGAAGATTTACCCTTTAAGGTCAAGCATTACAATGCCTGTCCTTTAGGGAGCTCTGAATTCTTACTTACCCTTTAGAGTTTTCCTATTTGGTGTGAGGGATTACATATGCATTTATGTAAAAATGTAACCTATATTTTTATGCTTTGTAACAACTAGTCATTGAATGTAGACTGCCCTAGGAAAGGAGCATAATTTTAATTCGGCAGTTCATTTCAGTTAACCATTAACCCTTTTCATCCGACAACTTTTTGGCACAAATCCTTTGATAGTGAAGGGGAATATGGTTGTCCAACATCCTTAAACTAGCATTTACCAAAATGACCTTGTTTGGCAAGCCTCATACAACAATGAGTCCAGTAAGAATGGATTAGTCATAGTGTTGCAGTTCTTCCATAATTACTCTGCTACTTCTATATTTTCCTGCTCCTCTATTGTTGTGGTGAATTCAAGTGACTATCCAGTTTTTCCTAGGTTACTGAGTAGTGCCTTCTATTCTTTAAAACCAGACAAGTAAAGAAGGGATATGGCAACCATATTCTGGAATCAAATTAGAGAATTTACAACTCAAATGAAAGTAGTTTTGAGTATTGTAATGCTAAACATGTTAAAGTTCACAGAGAGTGAGGGCCAATTCTGAAGCTGCTAAAACAGTAGATTCATTTTTTTCTAAAACCAAAGCTTTGAAACACTGAACATCCTATAAGCATCAATGCTTGCTTTTGCTCTGTCCCCCATCAAATTATACTTCCTTCCCTCAAACTCATATTTATTTATTCTTTATGTTTTCTTTTTTTATTGTTGTTTTTGATTTTTGGGTTACATCCAGCAAAACTCAGGGGTTACTCCTGGCTCCACATTCAGAAATCACTCCTGGCAGGCTCAGGGGACCATATGGGATGCCGGAATTAGAACCAATCACCATCTGCATGAAAGGCAAACGTCTTACCTCCATGCTATCTCTCCGGCCCATCTTTATGTTTTCTGCAAAAAGGGAGGTTAAATCATGATGAAGCAGGTTTGAAAACAAAATATGTTTTCTGAGTGCTCACTGACATGTGCACTGTTGAGGTAACCACTTGCCCCTGAGTTCTTGAACACACAACCACATGCTCAAATAAATCTAGAAAAACTGTAAGGTAATAGATATTGTATAAGTTTAGATATTGTACCGAGTAGTTCAGAAATGTGGTCAAGGTTTATAGCCCAGGTGGTCTCAGATCCAAACTAATTAAAAATCAGTGTTTGTTCTATTTAATTTTTTTTTGATGTTTGGGTCACACCCGGCAGTGCTCAGGGGTTACTCCTGAGCTCCATGCTCCATGCTCAGAAATTGCTCCTGGCAGGCACGGGGGACCATATGGGGCACCGGGATTCGAACCGATAACCTTTTGCATGAAAGGCAAATGCCTTACCTCCATGCTATCTCCCGGGCCCCTCTTCTATTTAATTTTTGAATAGGTTATATACATTCACATGTTTGAAAGAGCAAAAATGTTAAAAGAAAGATCTATAAAGTCAGTGTTTAGGAAGAGGTTTCTCCATTATGGCAGCACAAGCAGTATGTTGAGCAGTGCTCATCTGTTATCCATGTCCTCCAGGAGCTTATTCTGAGAGGCAGCATGAGTTGCATTTTTAAATATTTATTATGTTTAGACTTACAGAAAATAATACATTCTTC
Source organism: Crocidura indochinensis (assembly GCA_004027635.1). Lineage (NCBI taxonomy): Eukaryota > Metazoa > Chordata > Mammalia > Eulipotyphla > Soricidae > Crocidura > Crocidura indochinensis. The sequence continues at coordinate 1,973 of PVKC010012086.1, forward strand.
TTGTAAAATAGCCCAACATTACATAAATGACAGTAAAAGTTAATCCTGCACCTCAGAGCTTAAAGTACTGTCAAATCCTGCAAATATGTTTCTATACATATATAAATAGCTATTTTTGTAAAATTTGAATTATATACTAATATTATTTTGGGGTTTTTTACTATTATACACTATATATATCTTTCCTTTTAATATAAACTAGATTGAACTATTTTGTTTGATTTGGGAGTTATACCTACCTGTAGTCAGGGATTACTTCTGGCTTTGCACTCAGAGTTCACTTCTGGTGGGCTTTGGGGACCATATAAGGGCCAGTAATCAAATTCAGGTTGACCACATGCAAGGCAAGCAACCTATTTACTGAACTATTTCTTCAACTCCAAGACCAAACTACTTTCAACAACACACATATCCCATATTTATGTACTATATAGTTATACTAAGTTTTATTTCAAACTTCAAACAGAATAGGTCATATTTTCCCATGGATTGTAGATGATTTCTCTCAAACCTAAATCTCCTTCCTCATCTCTGTGAAACTGAATGAAAAGCTAATAAGAGGGGTTTCAAGTAGTAAAAGTCATACATATAAATGCAGGAGATAAAAGGAAATAGGGTACACATTTATTATTGTCTTAAATAAAAAACAATAAAAATAGTGTGCACATAAGTGAGACCACCACCAAAATTTCAGTGAAAATAAATATACAATAAGAAGGGGACAGAGGATGGGGTAAATGTTTAATGGTTAAAGACTAGAAGCTGGAGCCACAATACAGTGGGGTAGTGCATTTGCCTTGCACTTGGCTAATCCAGGTTCCCCAAACCTGCCAGAAGTAATTCTTTTTTTTTGGGGGGGGGGGGGTTGGGCCACACCCAGTGATGCTCAGGGGTTACTCCTGGCTATGCGCTCAGAAGTTGCTCCTGGCTTGGGGGACCATATGGGAAACGGGGGTTCGAACCACGGTCCGTCCTAGGCAAGTGCAGGCAAGGCAGGCACCTTACCTCCAGCGCCACCACCTGGCCCCCAGAAGTAATTCTTAAGTGCAGAGCTAGACCTAACATGGGAGCACTAATTGATTTGCCCCCTAAAATAAGAAAAATTTATTAAAGACTAAAGGGTATGAAGGGAGTTTGATAAAGTAAAGGAATTACTCCTGGCATAGCTTTGGAGAAACCAAAATGGAGAAAGGAACCAAATCTTATTTGGCTGTAAGCAAACATGGGAATTTGATGTGACAGAATTTCCCATCAAGACAAATGTATCAGAGACTATTTGAACCAGTGATAAGGTTCTGCAGGTGGCTTATGTGAAGTTGAGATGAGAAGGCCGCCTGGAGAAGTCCTTCTCTACCAATATCAATCGCCTTGGAAAGTGCCTGGAGAAATCCAGAACTGAATAGAGTTTTCTTTGAACACCAGCAAGGTAGAAGAAGAACCCACTGGAAGCATTCTATTTGAAAATTGTGTTCCAGTGATGGCTAAAGTATTACAGGATAAAAGATAAAGGCCATTCCAAAGCACGTCCTTCAAACTTTTGAGGTATTAGAACCAATTAAGCATGAATAACTTTCTAAGAATAAACTGATTAAGGATATTGCTGAATAAGTGTGAATCTCTGGAATTCACATGGAGCAAAAATGGTGAATTTGTATAAGAAATATTGGCTTGAAGATATATAATTGAAATTGAAAGTTCATTCTAATGAAGACAGCAAGACGATTAATATCTTGATGTTCTGTGACAGCTGTCAAGAAATATTTTGTAATAATCCTATGGAAAATGTAGAGGTTAATAATTGAACAGATTAGAAAGAACAGCGTCTTATGGTGGCTGCAGGCAGCTTCTGTAATCAAAAAAGCCATTTGAACTTAGGTTAATGCTCCAGAAGAGCACAACAATAAGACAGAAAGGGCCTGGCAACCAGTGGAGCAGGCAGTTGCAGATGGTAGGTGGCTTCTGGAATTAAAGGAGCCATTTTGAACTGAAACTAGTGCTCCCAGAGCATGGCCTCTCTGCTTTGCTCCAAATTGCTCATTTCTTCTAATTAAGGAGCTCAACCACAACATATCAAAAATACCACCACAGTGCAAAGGTCATAGTGGAAAAGCAACATAGAATGAACAGAGAGTGAACAAAGGTGGTGTTTCTGAAAACCCAACTGGTATGAATGACTTACATAGCCTTTCTGATAAGGACTTTAGAGAGCAAATGTGGAGATGTTCAAGGAACTCCTGGCTTCTTATTGTAATGGATAGCCAATAAGACTCAAGTGGATGTGAGAGTAGAAATGACACTGCATCAAACAGAGATAATAGAACTAAAAACTTGGTAGGCAAAATGAAAAACTCACTGGAAGGCCTCACCAGCAGAGTAAACAGTTGCTAAGAACAGACTCAGTGAGATGGAAGATGAATTCATTACACTTACACGAAAAAGACAAAATGAGCCTTAAATTAACATAAGGTGAAAAAAATCCTCAAAAATAAGTGAATAGACAAAAATAGACCTTTGGAATAAATTCAATAAAAATAACATAAAAATCAATGGGGTCCCAAAGACACAGGAAGAAAACTACTGTGAAGAAGCAACAGGCAAACTTATCATTGCTGAAAAGTTCCCAGATATGAAGAATGCATGCATCATATACTGGGTGCCTGAAGAGTATCAGTTAAAAACACCCAAATAAAAGAACCCCAAGGTCCATCCTAGTCACAATGATGAAATCACAAATAGAAATAGAATACTGAAAGCAGCAATATCAAAAAGGGAACTTATATGCAAATAAGAAACCTTGAGATTTACGGCAGATTTATCATGAACAATCCTTCAGAGCCAAAGGCAGTGGTGGGGTATAGTTAAAAAGAACAATGAAATGAACCAAGAATACTTCACCCAGCCTTATTCAGGTTTGAAGAAAGGACACTTCACCTAGCCAGATTTTTGTTCATTTTTGAAGCTTTATAGATAAACAACAGTTCAGAATTTAACAGATTCAAAATCAATCTTAAAATAAAACTGAAGACTCAACTTGACAGCAAGACAGACTCCAAACTCACTAAACTTCTATTAAAAAGATGACACAAATCCAATGACAATCATCTCTCAAGGTCAACAGAATAAATACGTCCAGAGACATGGTGTTAAAATGGATGAGAAAATTAAATCTAACATTATACTGTCTGAAAAAAAAAACTCATCTGAAAAGTCAGAAAAAAAAAACCCACAGACTCAAAGTCAAAGGTTGGAAGACAATCCTTCAAGCAAATAACTTTCTTAAAAGGCTGGTGTGGCATACTATATAAGATATATAAGATGACACAGACTTCAGGTTTAAGCTAGTTAGAAGAGACAGAGAATCATTTCTTATTAGTCAAAAGATATGTACATCAGGAAGATATCACACTTCTAAACATATATGCACCTAATAAGAGGTCATCAAAGTAGTTAAACTACTGCTAATAGATTTGAAGAAAGACATAAATAGAAACACAATAGTAGTAGAAAACTTCATACTGCTCTGCTACCTCTTGATAGATCAACCAGACTAAATGTTAACAAGGATATACTGGCTTGGAAGAAAGAAATGGAAGAGAGAGGCTTGGTAGATATATAGAGCATTTAACCTCAAAAAGCTGAATACAAATTGTACTTCAATGCACATGGGATTTACTCCAAGATAGACCATAAGCTGGGCTATAAAATATATCTACCTAAAATAAAGAAGACATAATTTATATCAGCTATCTTCTCAGTCTATGATGCACTGAAAAATAGAAGTGAATTACAAGAAAATGGATAAATAACTTTAACACCTATTAATTAATAAATTTATCGTTGAACATCTAATGGGGGACAGGAAGGAAATCAAAAGTTTCCTGGAAACAAATCTGAATGAAGACACAATTTATAAAAATTTGTTGGATACAACAAAAGCATTACTAAGAGGAAAATTTATATCTTTGCAAGCATTTATCATGAAGTAAAAAGGGGGCTATATAAATAATTTAATGACAGAGCTTAGAAATTGGACTATGTCCAACAAAATGAGCTGAAAATAGGCAGGTGGAAGGATATCATAAAGCTTCAGCATAAACTAAGAAATTGGAAACTCAAGTGTAAAAATTGAAAAGGTCAATAAATCAATAGTAGGTTCTTTGAAAAATAAACAGGATTGATAAACCACTAGCAATACTCACAAAGAGAGAGGAAATATTAATAAATACATTTAAAATGAAATGGGTATTGAATTACATATACTATATAAACTCAAAGAATAATTAGTGATTGAGTGTCTTTATGCCAAAAAGAAAGAGAACTTGGAAGAAACAGATCAATTCTTGGACTCTATAACCCCCCAAGTTTGAACAAGGATGATATGAGCTGCATGAACATACCACTATTGAGAAAATTGAAATGATCATCAAAAGACTTCCCAAAAACAAGTGCAAGTCCAAGCCCAGATGGAGTCACTCGTGAATTATTTCATACAATTAGAGGACCTACTGTTGAGTCATTTAGGTTTTTCAAGAAAATTGAAGAAACAGAAAAACTCCCAGATTCAATGAAGCTAACCTCACCCTGATCAAAACAAAACAAAACAAAAAAAAAAAAACAAAAAAAAAAAACAGAGATACTACAAACAAGAGAATTTTGGCATATGCTCATGACAAAAATTCTCAACAAGATGGGAATTGAAGCAACATTTCTCAATACAGTCAAATCCATTAACTACAAGTCCAAATCGTTTCCCAAATTATTGTACAGATTTAATACAATTCCTCTAAGGATACCCATGACATTTTTTCAAATAAGTGGATCAAATATTCCAGAAATTCATATGGAATAATAAACCTCTACCAATAGCTAAAGAAGCCCTTGGGAAAAAAGAAGATTGGAGGCGTCACTTTCTCCAACTACAAACTGCACTATAAAGCAGTAGTCATTAAAACAGCATAGCAGGGGCTGACGTGATGGCGCTAGAGGTAAGGTGTCAGCCTTGCTGAGCTAGCCTGGGACGGACCGCGGTTTGATACCCCGCCATCCTATATGGTCCCCCAAGCCAGGAGCGACTTCTGAGCTCATAGCCAGGAGTAACCCCTGAGTCTCACCGGGTGTGGCCCCCAAAACCAAACAATAACAACAAAAGAAAAAAAGCATAGCATTAGAATAAAGACAGACCCTCTTATAAATGGAATAGATTTTAATATTTTGAGACTGACCATCATGTATAAGATCATTTAAACTTTGAAAAGTGGTCAAGAAATGTGAAGTGGAACCAAAAAAAAGCCTCTTCAACAAGTGATGTTGAGAAAATTGGTCAACTACATACAAAACAGGGAACTAAACTCTCTCTTTAACACTGTGCACAAAAGTAAAATCAAAATGAATTTAATGCCTTTGTATTAGACCTGAAACCCTAAGGTATATAAAGGAAAATGTAGGCAGAACACGTCATGACACTGACGCTAGACATCTTCAAGGTTGAAACATCACTGGTCAAGCATGTGGATTTAAAGATACACAATAGGACTGTAGCAACTGCTGTTATCAATATTTCACCTTTTATGTTTTGTATTTTCTTTTTAAATTATATAGAAAGTTGGGGCCAGTGCAGTGAGTCAAGCGGTAAGGTGTCTGCTAGCCTAGGACGGACCACATTTCCATCCCCCAGCATTCCATATGGTCCCCCAAGCCAGGAGCGATTTCTGAGTGCATAGCCAGGAGTAACCTCTGAGCGTCACCGAGTGTGGCCCAAAAATATGTAAAAATAAATATATAGAGAGAGAGTTATCCTCAGTAGTCAATGGAGTTGAGCCAGGTGATGGTCTGCAAAAGCCATTGCGATTTTCAGCTGTATTTCTCTTCTTGACAGTTCATTCAGAAGCTCCAAATCCAAGAGACAGGTGTAGGGAAGAAATGGAAGTATTTAAAGAACAAACATTAATTTTATAACTTTTTATCAAACCTATGCCTAGCCTAAGAAAGTGAAAAACTCCAATCTTATAGGGTAAAGGGAGTGAAGAATTCTTTGTAGCTGCTTCCTATTGATAGGGGACAGTTGTAAGACCGACAGTTTCTCTCTATATATATTTCTATCTAAGGGGTAAATATTCTCTATTTAAATTTTTCTTTGCCCTTTTGCTATGCCCAATTCTATTTTCTATATATAATAAATCTATTTTTCTTTTTTATCTATTTCTCTCTTTTTTATCATTTTTCTCGTACATTAATTTCTCTCTTCATTAATTCAATTTCTGAGTTGCTTTTTTTTTTGGTTTTTGGTTTGGGGGCCACACCCTGCAGCTCTCAGAGGTTACTCCTGGCTCTGCACTCAGAAATCCCCCCTGGCAGGCTCGGGGGACTACATGAGATTCCGGGGATTGAACCCAAATCAGTCCTGGGTCAGCTACGAGCCATATGCAAGGCAAATGCCCTTTCGCCCCTCTTTCTCTTTTATTCTCCCTTTTTAACATTAATCTTTGACTTACATTGTTTCCTTTTCTAAAAAAATCCTTGTAAAAGCTAGGGTTCACTTGACCTGTTAAGGGCACCATTTTGTAGATATTTGTTGAATTTTGTAGAAATTTGTAGAATCCAACGCAGTAGGTTACTGCTGCAAGACCATTTGCTACTCGGTTGCTGCAAGGCTGCAAGGGTCAGGGATGCCAGAGCCCAGTACTGTAGGGCTCGCTGGGGCCTGTGGTACCCGTCTACCAGGTGTCACCCTGGAATCCCAACATGTAGTGAGCCCCCACCCTGGACTGAGAGAGAAAGAGGAGATATGTATAAACCAAGTATACTTTTTTATTCCTTCTGGAGTCTGAGGCCTGTTGCCACCACCTGAGAAAGAGAGAGAGAGAGAGAGAGAGAGAGAGAGAGAGAGAGAGAGAGAGAGAGAGAGAGAGATGAGAAATTCATTCACCGGGGAGACTCTGGTACAAAAATGAAAGAGAAAGGAGATACAAGCAGGCAGCATCTCTCTAAAACTTTATCTCTTGCCCCCACAGACCAGCAGGCACTGCTCTGGTCACTATCCTGGGACCACATGCACTGTCCAAGTTTTTCCTTTTGTACCTACCCAGTGTGATGAGGGGTATGTCCAAAGGGTGTGTCAAGGGAGGTGTACTGACTTAGCTAGCATTATAGTGGAGTTATCCAAGGGGCATGTCCAAGTCCAACTGCCATACATCAACATTGGACTACAATGTTCATATAATAAGAAGCTTCTGCACTTCAAAGGAAATGATGACTAGGATTCAAAGACTACCCATAGAATGGTAGAAACTATTCATCCAATACCCATCTGATAAAGGTTTAATATTCAAGATATACAAGGCACTGGTAGATATTAGCAAGGAAAATATCTAAACCCATCCAAAAATGGAGAGAAGACATTTTCTCAAAGAAAAAATACAGATCGCCAAAAGGCACATAAAATATGCTCATCACTCATAATGCTCCATCTGTGAAAAAGATACACTTCAATTATGCGAAAGACAAAAAATGTGAAAGACAACTATAAGGAATCGATGGAAGAGCAGGAACAAAGTCTGACTGACAAAACAAATATATTTCAACATACCAAGTTTCCTGTAATTATTCAATTTTCTGGTCCTCCTTCGGGGACAATGATCCCACTTCTAACAAGTCACCTGAGTCCTCTTCACTCTAGGAAGATGACAGTATATGATGCCTATGATAGACCCTCTTCTCCTAGAATGAATCCAATGGAAGTTGCTCCTGGAATGAGGCCACCAATGAAAGGCCACCTGCCAATGATACCTGGCCTTTAATGATGATACACCTACCTATCTTCTGATGATACTCATTCTGACTCAACCAGACAAATAGAAAGAACTTTTCTCTCTTTATATTATATAACATTTTCTATTTCATCAGAGATTACAATGCTATGATTGGGTGTTTTCTAATAGAATCAAAGACATGCCCCCTCTTCCAATCACAGAGAGGGGAGTTTTAAAGGTGGGTGATAAGTGGGACAAAAATTATCATGTTTTATTTGCATTGTGAAATGTGAATAAAATTGTGGACACTCAATTTTAAAAAATTACAAGGGAAGATATGCTTGTTTTCAAACTGTGAAGGATTGTCACATGGAAAAGATATTTAGCATGTCTCTTTTATCTGCAAATGGTGGAATGGAACTAGCTCAGAGATTAGGAAAATTTGTATTTAAATCAACACATATGAAAATATTATATCTTGATAAAAGTGTCTATTAAAGTTATAGTTTAAATATATTGGATTACCTATGTTATTTCATTACAATTATTTCATCCAATACATAAATAGTACAAAAGTAAAATTCAACCTCATCCTTTTTATAAATTTTAATTAGCATTATTCAAAATAATGAAGCCTTATTACATGCTGCATAAGAAATATTCTCAGGGGCCCGGGAGATAGCATGGAGGTAAGGCGTTTGCCTTTCATGCAAAAGGTCATTGGTTCGAATCCCGGTGCCCCATATGGTCCCCTGTGCCTGCCAGGAGCAATTTCTGAGCATGGAGCCAGGAGTAACCCCTGAGCACTGCCGGGTGTGACCCAAAAAAAAAAAAGATATTCTCAAATACTTTCATCTCTTTCTCCCTGTGTTAATTTCATAAACCCAAACTTTCTCCTACTATGTTCCCTAAACTCCCACTGAAGTAGAGAACACAGGAAAATGTAAATCTCAAAAATAAATATGCGTGGTTGATTTAAAAAGAGTAAGAATTAACATTTAAAGCAATGGTGATTTACTCTGATCTGTAATTTTGAGCTCCAGTACTGAAATTGCTCATTTGAAAATTACAAAGTGCTCAGGTCTCATTTGTGATATTCTTCCTGGATACACCCAACACACAAAGGAGTCATAATGATTAGCTGAGTCACCACTGCCATCTCCCTGAAGCATGCTCTCCAAATGTCAATACCATTTTATATGGTGTAATGAAGAAGATTCCAGCAATAGTCTGTTTATACCATAGGATATGCCTGAGTCATATAGAATATGGTGCAAAGACTGTAAGACAGGGCTTTTCAAGTGCAACTCGAAGGCGTTATGTTGCATGAAATAAGTCAAAAATGGAAAGATAAATGCCAAATAACTTCACTCATCTATGCCATATAGAGAAACAAAACAAGAGAATAAAAAGTACCCATTTACAAAAAAACATTGGCCTTGGGTCACAAAACTAAGATTCCAAAGTAGTGGAAGGATGATGTGGGAGAAGAGCCAGACTAGAATTAACATGAGGATCGTGGGTATGTTGCTGGTAATGAGATGCAATAAATGTATCCATAAAAATCATAGTTGTTGGTCCAAAGCAATAATAGAGTGGGTAGTACACTTTGCCTATCACATGGTCAACCCAGGTTTCATCTCTGGCACCTATATAATCCCCTGAGAACTATGAAGAATAATTCCTGAATACAGAGACAGAAGTAACCCCTGCGCATTCCCAGATGTAGCCTAAAACATAAATGTTAACATTATTTTAAACATGTTACCTAACTTTAATAATATACTATGAATCTACCTCTTTTGAACCAGAGGTATAGATTAATGGGGCTCAAGGTTCCTATAAATACTGTTTGGAAAAGCCTCTCAATAAACAAATCAAAATATTCAAAACTAAATAAAGCAGGATCTTCCTTCATTCTCTATTCCTCCAATGGCTGATTATATGCCACATATTATTCTGGAACTGAAAGTCATCCCTATCACCCAATCCCATTAAAGTACCAATTACAATTGAAAACTATAGGAAGAAAGGAAGCTACTTCTGGCAATACACCAATAAAATAATTTTATATTTGATTAAATATACACAAGAAGTAAAATCATATGCATAATATACTGAGACAGACATATTCCATTATATGGTTCATATTTCAAGATGTAGTGTTGTTCACATTTTCGATAGATTGTCAATTGCAACTTCTTTTTTTTATTTTTATGTTTTTGCAACTTCTTTTTTTATATTTTTTTATTTTGACTACATTAGCTTACATATCTTTTACAGTAGTATTTTAGGTACATATTAACATTGAATCAGAGGAATACCCATCACCAAATTTGTCCTCCCTCCACACCCGTTCCCTTCTTGCAACTCATATCCCCACCATCACCCCCCGGGCTGCTAGAGTAAGTGGTCCCCTCTGTGTCTAGCTTACTATTAGTGATCATATATCTGTTTGTTCCTGGTACCCTCCCTTGTTTCCCCCTCTATTTGAGAAGCAGAGCTAGATAGTTCAAGTTATGTGGTTTTGTTTGAAGGAAGGAAAAGCAATAGAATGGGGTGAAAAATCAAATAGGCTGAAAATGGGCAGAGTCCTTCTAGAAGCTTTCAACCTCAATTTGAGAGAGAACAGGAAAAAGGTAATTGAAACACTGTAACAATACAGAAAGAAATATCAAATAAAATATCCAGTGAGCACTGCAGCAATAAAGACAAGCACCACACAATAGGCTCAGTCCTGAAATGAAACCATGCCGGAGTGCAAAAAGAAAGATAAAGATAAAATAAAATAAAATTGGAGACATCACCTTCAATATCTACACCAAAATAAAAAAGTCAAAAAATCAATGATTAAATATATAAGTGGATAAAAAGGATTGTTTTGTGCTTTTCTTTTTTCCCCTGCATAGTCACAGTAACTATAGGGGACATTATAGAGGGAATTCCCTTGGCCTAGGAGATACAGGGTTTCTCCACCCTTGAAGTATACTGTCATGGACTCCTTGCATGGTCATTTACTCTTCCTTCAGTGCTTTTGTGGTGTATGGAAGACTTCTGCTTCGTCATGGATGGTAAAATCAGACCTCTGTATCTAGAGATCCTGGTATCTGTACAGCTCAAGGAATGGAGCTTATGATGAAGTCTTTCTTTATGGTCCTAGCAGTTCTGTTTCTTCAGTGTCGTTTTAATACATCTTCTGTAGTTGGTGGTCTTGGTCATTATGCTGCTCCTAGGATGGAGCCTGGGATAGTTTTTCATTATGTTTCCGGAAGACTCGTTCAGTTGCAGCCAATTGCAACTTCTTAAACCCTGGCTTCAAACAGGTTTCTTAACCCATGGTATCTCCAATATCCACTTATCCTAGATTTAAGTATTTAATGGTTATCTGAGTAATTTACTAGAAAGCAAAGAAGAATCTCTTATAATTTTGGGAGGGTCACACCTAGCAGTACTCAGGGCTTGTTCTTGGCTCTGTGCTCAGGAGTAACTGGGATACAGAGAATCAAATCCGGATCTGTTGAGTGCAAGGCAAGTGTCCTACATTCTGCTTTACTGCTTCTCCTCACTCGCCACCCCTAGTAAATATAATAGAAAAGGGAACAGGACTAAGGAAGACTCAATATGTCTGAATTTTTCATAAAACTGTAGTCAAAAAAACTAGGAATTATGTGTTCTATCTTTTTAGGTATTCAGAGAATTCACTTGGTAGGTATAACTTGCTGGTAGACATACTTTACCTTATTGAGTAGTCATATTTGTGTAATAATCAACTATATTATAATGAACTTAATCACTTTTAAAAATATATCTAGTTCTTAATAATGTTTACATGAGAGATGAAAGAAATGAACGCCGATTTTGATCAGAAAGAATTGTCCACAAATAAAAGCGCAGAGCCATCATTCTATAGACGTTCTGATAATGAATACCATTGAAATAATTAGGTAATATACTTCAGCTGCAATTGCTTAAGTACAAACTTGATAAATTTCTAGACTGATGTTCACAGTTTGTAGAAAATTCTTTCCTTTAAAATAAGGTTGAGGGGCCAACACTTTGGCAGATTAATACTGACATGTGGAAACCTGCTCTCCATAATGGTTAAAGGTTCAAAGGAAACTGTTGGGTTGTGAATTCAAAATTCAATACAACTTTTAAAACCTACGTGAAGTTTTTATTTTGAAAGAAAGAAAATCACTGTCACTGTTCTTTCTTCTTTTAGGATTTTCCATTCTCCAAGCGATTATGGAAGCTGCAGTTCAAAACAACTGGCAAGTGACAGCCAGGTCTGTGGGAAATATTAAGGATGTCCAAGAATTCAGACGCATCATTGAAGAAATGGACAGGAGGCAGGAAAAGCGGTACTTGATTGACTGTGAAGTTGAAAGGATTAACACAATTTTGGAACAGGTATGCTTGAGATTTATTTCACCACTACCACCACAACCACCCAACCAACATGTTAAATCATCAAACTGAGGCAATTCCCATACCTGCAAATAAATTAAGTACGCAACAGACTAAAACTGCCAACAGTTTCTGACAGTCTCTCTAATCCTCTCTCCCTCCTCAGTGGCTACAAAAAATGGAAAAGAATATATAAACTGTTGAAAACCTCGAGATTAATCTGGAAGTCTGCAATTTAATTCTATCAGATAAATACACACTTCCACTTCTGTTTTGTAGATAACTGACCATTTTGAAGTAATCCTCTGATTTTCTCTTAGAAGAGATTGGTAAAGGATTAGATAAAGCAGATGGATTGGGGGAGGGGGTTGTTTCAAAGGTTTGGAGTATCAGCGCAGGATTCGTTAATTTGAATTTGTGGAGGTTTTTTTTTTTCTTCAGAATATTCAGAATTGGTTCAGAGAATATTTATGTAATGTAAGACCTTTTAAAAAGTAAATGGTACATGAACAAAAGAACTAGACTTGGGCAAATATGATTTAATATACCAAAGCTGATTTATTATTAAACTTATCATAGATATTTAAATTCAACACTGAAATAATAGAACCCAGATGTATACTCCAGTTGGAATAGGGAGCCAAATTGAAATGTGGTGAGAGTTTATTTGCCCTAGATGCCTCAGTTCGCCAATTAATAAGCAAGTGTCTGTGCTAACAGAAACAAAACTGTAAGGGAAACATTTCTATTCTAATTTTATTCCAGTGTAACAGGGGGCCAAAACAGTTTCAGATATTTAAATTACAATACAGCCATTATATGGGATCACTGTATTATATAGATTGAATGCATATCATATTCAATTTTTTTTAATTTAAAGAACTATGATTTACAAAATTATTACTAGTTGAGCATTTTTTTGTTTAGGGGTCACAATTGATAATGTTCAGAGCTTACTAATGGCTCTGCTCTCAGAAATCATTCCTGGCAGGCTAGGCAGAAAACATGGCATGCCAGGTATCAAACCCAGGTTGACCATATGGAATGCAAGCACCCTACTCTTTGTAATATCACTCTGTCTGCAACTTGAATACTGTTTGTCAGCTGGATCAAAGAGGATCAAAGAGCAGAAAATGAAGAAATTAGAGAAAGTTAGAAGGGAGGAAAGGAGAAGGAACATAGATAAGATGCGAGGGAAGTAAGGAAGGAAAGAGGTAGGAAAAATTACTGACTCTACTTGTGGAAACTGACTCCTTTATTTATTTATTTATTTATTTATTTATTTATTTATTTTTGGTTTTGGTTTTTGGGCCACACCCGGTGATACTCAGGGGTTGCTCCTGGCTATGCGCTCAGAAATCGCTCTTGGCTTGAGGAGCCATATAGGACGCTGAGGGATCGAACCGTGGTTCGTCCTAGGTCAGCTGTGTGCTAGGCAACAGCCCTACCGCTGACCCACTGCTTCAGCCCCTACTGACTCATTCTTAAGCGTAGCATATGTCTAGTGAACGACACTTCACAGAGAATCTAGAACATCTATCCCATTTCACTTAGCCTGGCTAAATCAAATTTCCCAACGAACATTCTCTTGAGTTACCTAAATGATCCACCCCTCCCTTCAAGAAAAAGGAATCTGCCTTTGATTTTCTTAGATCTTAAAAGTGAAGAATCAGGTCAGTAATGTTGGTAGATGTCCTCTAAAATTTTATACAAAAATAGCTTTTTAGTGGGTGACCTACTTAATAGCCTAAACCTGGGAGGAACATTTCCTTGCCATACTTTGTTTTCTTTCCTTTGCATTAGTGACTTTGGTGTCTTGAATATCTTACATTCTCTTAAATATTTAGGATTTTATAGAAGTCATTTACTGGAGTCTTAGATTCTTCAGTATAATATAAAATAAAATTGGTAGGTAGATCTCTGCATTCAATATAGTTGTGGGATCTTGGGCACTTCAAATATCTATGCCTTAGTTTTATCATCTACATGATGGGAAAAATAAAATTATTCTGTTTCACATGGCTGATATTATTGCTATCAAAGGCATAAAATGCTATAGAGAAAATAATTATTACTAAGCAGTTTGAGGAAATTTTACCATTAAAACTCTCTATTTTCTCTCTTCATGTCTTATTTTCTATCTTCATTTCTTTTATATGCATTCTCACAGTATCCCTCATTATGTTTTATATACAATTTTTCATAGAATGTTCAGAGAAAATGCTTAGCAATATCCAGGTGAGGGTGTGTATTTAATTTAATTTAATTTATTCTTTTCCCCTATTTCAAAATAGTGTCACAAGACTATTAAACTAATCTTTTTTCTACTAGCTAAGAGATCTCCACTAGGTATAAGGACTATGAGGGGAAAAAAGCATTGATTGTACTCGCTGTTATATCTCCAGTGTCTATCAGAGTACCTGGTACACCATATTGAATAGGTAGTTATTAAACAAACATATATATATATTTTAATGAAATTTGGTTGCTATTCATAGAGACAAAAATGCATTCAATTATATGTGATCAAAAGTTGAAGATGAGGGGCCGGAGTACACAGTGGGAAAGGCATTTGCTTTGCAGACAGCTGAGCCGGGTTCTATACCTGGGATCCCATATCATCCCCACATCCAGGAGTAATTCCAGAGCACAGGGCCAGGATTAATCCCTGAGTATCTCCAGGTATTGACCAAAAAATAACAAAAAGAAGTGTAAGGTAGTGCCTTTGTTCCCAATCCTTTTCAGATATGTCATCATTCACCAAAAATTTTTGTATAAGATCTATTTCTCATTAGACAAAGAGTTAAATTTAGCAGTTAATTAGATATTGCATTTTAGATAAAAACGTTAACAAATTTAATTCTAAGAGTCAAAAATATTCCTTTTCTCTTTGGTTCCTAACCTTGAGAAGCTTATCACAATTTATTATAATGTAATCTGTGTCAGACTTTCCCCCCCAGAAAAAAAGCTGCATCCTCCAAAGCTGTTTTCAACTTTGTGGTTTTTTTCATGAGAATAAACTTCTTGAATCTCCCACAAGAAGACCGTTTATGCGATTATTTGAAGTAGAAGAGACTATCTATAAATAAAATTTATAAATAAATGTATAAATGTATAAGTTTATAAATAAAATTGTAAAATAAAAAATCATATTAGACTCTATGATCAATGTTTTTATGAGAAAACACCAAAATGTTACAATCTACCAAGAGTTCATATCTTCAGTAGAGTGTTCTATAGTATATCCTTTTCCATTTGATGATATTGATACTAATTTTCTCTATTTTCTCAAATATTCGTGAGGTAAATCAAAATTTTCCAACATTTCTTTCCAAAGGTTTTTATCAATTCTCAAAGAGCTTCAGAATACAATAGGAGATATGCATATAGTAATCTATCTTTTTATCCTCACTTAGTAATTATCTATTAGGAAACTATTTCAAATTTACAGTAACCTAAATTAATGTAGAAAAGGACAAAGAGAGAGATGAATAAAACCATGAAGGATTTTCAGCTTACTATGTTTTAAAATGTAGATCTTAGATGCAAATATTCAGAGCACTTTCAATAGGAAGTTTTAGGTGTACTGGTGTGAATTAACTCCTGACATGGCCTAATAGTAGCATGCCTAATATTATAGTGCATTCAAGAACCACCATCCTCCCCAATCGTAGATATTTGATGCAATTCAATAACCAAGCTAACCATTAACTTTCTTTAAAAATTGAATTTTAGTCATACAATATTCCAATACCCATCCTTTCACTAGTGTACACTTTCCACCACCAATGTCCATAGTTACCTTTCCGTGTTCTCTTTCCTGCCTATCACTATGATGGGAGATCTCTCTCTCTCCCTCTCTCTCTTCCTCCCTCACTCTCTCTTCTCTCTCTCCTTTTCACCTTTTAGGCATTGTGATTTTCAATACTGTTACTAAAAGGACAACATGCATATCACATTACCACTTAGGAGCACCCACTTCTTGTCCAGAGTGATCATTTCCAACTATTATTATCATAATGGTCCTTTCCCAATCTTAATCACACTTCTCTTTCTTTGTAGCAAGCTTCCTACTATAGACCAGTCCTCTGGTCCTCATTTCTATTGCTTTTGGGTATCATTCTCATACTTTTTTATATCACAAATAAATAAAATCACTTTTTTGAGTTGGGGGTCACACCACCAGTGCTCAGGGGTTACTCGACTCTGCATTCAGAAATACCCCCTGGGGCTGGATCGATAACACAGCCCATAGGGCATTTACCTTGCACACTGCTGACTCAGAACAGATTCGGGTTTGATTACCAGCAACTCCTATGGCCACCGGAGCCTGCCAGGAGTGATTTCTGAGTGCAGAGCCAGGAGTAACTCCTGAGCACTGCCGGGTGTGCCCCCCCCCAATCACTCTTGGTGACGCTTGGAGGACCAATTGGAATGCCAGAGATCAAACCCATGCAGATGCATAGAAGGTACCTGCTCTAATATTGTTCTGGTCCCATGCATGCAAACATTTTATGTATGTCCTTTTCCTGGGACTCATTTCACTTTCGAAAAGGTTATTTCTCATAGTTCTCTACCTGTGACTGAAGAAATGCTCTATTCTAGTTTTGTATACCTCCTTTGAATGGCTTTAGCATATTAAATCCCATAAAAGTACAGATTTGTTATATTTTTAATCCTTATTTGAAGAGGCAGTATATCATAGTGTATCAGACTATGTATTCTTGAGTCAGCCTGTGTGAATTCTGTCACTTAATAGTTGTGTGACCTAGACATTTTAATTCTCAGGGGCTTGTTTCTTTGTTGTATAATGGGAATGGTAACTGTACCTTAATGAGTTAATATATGCAAAACAGTTTAAAGATGGCTGGCAACTGAGTATTTGTATAGTGCTTTGATGCCGAACAAAAATGTTTTCACATAGATTGTCCATCTAAATCTGACAGGTGTTTATCTTAAATTTGCAGAGGATAAACAAATGTTAAGAGACATTTAGATGATTTGTCTAAATGTGACATCATGCTCAGTTCTCATAAATGGCAAAGCAAATATTAAACTTGTCTTCTGACTCCTAATTCGGTGCCAAACACCGCTCTTAATTTTCAAGTAATTTATTAAATATTTAATCCGTGCCAAATCTTAGATTAGGCTCATTCATCAGGTTACATCTTAAAATAATTGCAAAGCAAGTGGAAAAGATCCAGAAAAGTAAAGAAAAAATAAAAATGACTACAGCATTAGAAAATAGGACCTATGAGAAAAAGCTAAATGAGTTGCAGTTGTTTAGCCTGGTGAAAAAGAGCCAAGAGGCAGTTTAATCACCATCCTCAAGTATACAGAGTTATCATAAAGAGGGCACTGACCAACTGTTCTGCATGCCTACGGACAATATCAGAGAAAATGAGCTTAACTAGATGAAAGAGACTTAGCATTAAAAAGAACTCATTACAAGGAGAGGGGAAACGGATAGAAAATAAAATCTCACGTAACTGAAGCAAATGTGAGGTTTAGACCATCCTAAATTATTGAAAAATTAGATCCTAAAATACTTTTTAGACTCATATATTTATATTAAATATATTTACATAAATATATATTTATATACAAACATATGCATTTATATATTTACAATATAGAAATATTATCTCAGTCTATATCCTAAATTGCCTATCCATTAGGTTCCCAAAAGGTTGCCTGTGTTAAGAAATCTAAACATCACCCCTTCAGTTTACACAATATTATTTCCAATATAAATAATTCAAATAAAAATAATTCAAATAATTCAAATAACTCAAGTGGCATCATCATAATTCCTGTTTAATTCGAGTATATAAAACAAATGCTTTGCTATTCTATCCGGGAAAATATAGAATGCATTTCTTTTCCAAATATTTTAGGTTAAAATCACATCATAAATTGTTTGTATGTAACACAACATTGGGACAGAATACCAAACCAGGTCAGACATCCCTTATGTTTCTTTCATTTGAGAACCTTGACTCTAACTTCAAAGAGAGTCATTTTAAGTGAAGCATCCAAGTTAGTAAGTCAAGTTTCTAAAGATAACAAAAAAAATGGACGATATTAAAGGCCTTTCTAAAGTGCAAGCCTGTATTATAAAAGTAATAGTGCTCAGTCCAAAATAGATCTAGTAATTGTGGCCACTGGGGCAGTTGTCAATAGCTAGATTTAGCTCAAGGAAAGTGAATATGATGTTTTTGCCTGATCCCTGCATTGCCCTCCACTCAGCATATAGTGGCACTGCACGATTCTTGTCATATTTTTCTCCCTTTGTTCCAATCTTTAGCCCTAGTGTTCCCTATAGAACATTTACTGGTTCAGAAGACCATTTTTTGTTTAAATCTCTTCATCTTGAAATATTTTGATTGTGATATAGTTGGAAAAATATAAGCTTGAGATTCAGATATTATTTCAAATCTTAGCACTAACACTTCTAGGCTGAATGACACGGATAAAAATGACAATTGATTTAAGGTTCAATGCTCTCATCTTCCTTTCAAGTGATCCCACTCATTGTTGTAAGAAACAAAAAAATCTATAAAGAGTACCTGGCACGATGATTGGCACCCATTAAAAGTTCAGTGACTAGGGGCCAGAGCAGTGGCACAGCAGTAGGGCATTTGCCTTGCATGCACTGACCTAGGACAGACCGCAGTTTGATTCCCTGGTGGCCTATATGGTCCCCAAGCCAGGAGCGATTTCTTCTTTTTTTTTTTTTTTTGGTTTTTGGGCCACACTCGGTGACGCTCAGGGGTTACTCCTGGCTATTCGCTCAGAAGTCGCTCCTGGCTTGGGGGACCATATGGGGAACCGGGGGATTGAACCGCGGTCTGTCCTAGGTTAGTGCAGGCAAGGCAGGCACCTTACCTCCAGCACCACCGCCCAGCCCCCAGGAGCGATTTCTGAGCACAGAGCCAGGAGTATCCCTTGAGTGTCACCAGGTGTGGCCCCAAAACTAAAACAAAGCCAAAAAAAATCAGTTTAGTGACTAGCAACCACGGTTAATAACTCATGAGAGTAAATTGTTTTTATGAAAATGGCTTAGGGATTTCTACTCAAATATGGTGTCCTTGTGGAATTTTAAGTAAGATTATTAATTTAATCTATAGTCAAATCATGAGAACAGACTCTAAGTCTTCCTTCTACGCAATGTAACACTGAGCTAAGCCAACGTCTCACTAATACTAGTTCAACATGTTATTTGACCTCTCTGTTCTTTCCCCAGTGTAACATTGGAAAACATTCGCTGCATTTGGCATTTACCCAAGTCTTTCATCATCACTTAAAATAATTAAAATTACTAAAACCTTGAGAACAAATGACAATCGTACTTTTATTTTGCTGTGCTGAAAACTGACACCACACGCATACACAGCAAATATTTTCTGCTGAGCTATGGCCTCAGCCCACACAATTGACTGGACATTTTTATAACAAATATGCATTAAATGCTTACATCATTCTAAGTTTTATTGCCATCAATGTATGTGATTTAAACCTCACATGAGTCCTCACCTAGAAATATTTTCTCCATTTTATAAATTGAGGCTTACAGTCAATAATTGCTGGTGCCAGAGTTTAGACCAATGGATGCTTACTCCAAATGCTGTTAATTGTTGCACTAAACAGCTTTGCATCAAACTTGAGTATCTCAATCACATTAGATACAACCATAGGTCATAAGAGATAAGTGATAAGCATCCTGATGAGATCTGGAGCTGCTCTGTCTATATCAAGCATTGTTATAGCAACAAGTAATTCACAGATATCTCTCCACTTGATAGGATCCATATTCCATTAAAGCACAGAATTGAAAATATGCCCCTTAAACCTATACTTTGATGAAGAGCTCTTTTATGATGAACAAGTTCATTTATTCATTGTGCTAAAACAATCTCACAATTTGACCCAGAAGAATAGGCATAAATTGTGAGAGATGCTTTCTCAGAGTGATGTGTATGGTACACTAATACACCTGTCTGTGTGCATTTCATCTCAGATAGAGGACCACTGTATCCATTATTTCACACATGAAGCTAAAAAAAATTGACCTAGGTCTTGTTCATTTTCTCCTTCTCTTGTTCAAATATAGTCTGAAGGCAACTGGTAAGATTAGGGAGACACAGTTCCCTTTCAATGCATTAGTCACTCTCCCAAAAATTTTAGATGGGCCTTGTTCTGGGAAAGTATAAAAGCCCATAGGATAATGACTTGGAGTGGTGTAGTTTTTCTAGACTAGTAGACTTGAGTAGCAATTCCTAGAGCTGCATAATTTAAAGAGCTTCTTTTCAAAAACTCTGAAATACAAAGACAATTATTTTTGGGGGGTCTTAGAGGGTTCATTTATTACAAAAATAAAAACCCTATCATGAAGGTTAAAAGGAAGAAAGAAATACCAACCAAATGTGGTACAGTAGATCAGACTTAAAAGGTCTAGGATATTAAAAAATTGAGTTGGGCAAGGGTCAGTAAAGGAGAAACTTACCACTTATGCTATTTAAAGTAAGGGTAAGAAAAGGTAAAATGGGGCTGGGCGGTGGCGCTAGAGATAAGGTGCCTGCGCTAACTAGGACGGACCGCAGTTCGATCCCCCGGTTCCCCATATGGTCCCCAGTGCCTGCCAGGAGAGACTTCTGAGCGAACAGCCAGGAGTAACCCTGAGCATCACCGGGTGTGGCCCCAAAACCAAAAAAACAAAAAACAAACAAACAAAAACAAAAAACAAAAAGAAAAGGTAAAATGGCCAAATATTTTAAAATTAGCCTCTCAATTTTTTTTTAATTTTTATTATGACTAATGTGAATTGCAAGTCTTTCACAGTTATATTTAAGGTACATAGTGACAGTGAATTAGGACCATTCCCACCACCAGTGTTGTCCTCCCTCCACCCCTGTTCCCAGCATGCATGCCGTACCTCCCCCCTTTACCTCCTGGATTGCTAGTGTAACAGGTTCACTTTGCATATAACTTGTAGATTGGGTATCTTGATTCTATTGTCATTGACTTTGGGTTTGCTATTGAAGTGTGATCATGTTTTTTTTTTCCCAATCAATGTTCATGCCACTGTTTGCTCCTGGTACCATTCACTTTTCCCCTTCAATTTATGAAGCAGAACAAGTTGATTCAAGTTCTGTGGTTCTGTTGGGGGGAAAAAGGAAAGCTGGGAGGAGTCCACTTAGGAGTTATCAATATCAATTTAAAAGAAGAAAGGCAAAAGAAAAGAAAAGAAACACATAAACAAGCAATAAACAAATAAACAACAGCTAAACAACAAGAAAGAGAAAATAAGGGGAGAGAAAAAAAAAGGAGGGTGAGTGTGGCAATTTTGTGTTTGTTTTGGGTTTTTTTGTTTTGCATAGGCACAGTACATTTTGGGGAAATTGCAAAGGGAATTCCTTTGGCCTAAGAGATACAAAGTTTCTCCACCCTTGAAGCATACTGCCATGGGAACAACTACAGACTCTGGACATGCTCACTATCGAATCCCAATGTCTTTTTATGGTGCCAGGAAACATTCTGCTCAGTTGTGATCGACAAAATTAGTCTTCTATAATTAAATATTTTGGATTTTGCACAGATCCTAGGACAAAGCTTAGGATAGAATATTTCCTTATGGTTCCAGAAGTTCTGCTCAGTCGCAGTCGTCAAAGTCAAACCTCTGGAGTAAGAGATCTTGGTATTTTTTTTACAAATCCTAGGCCAAAGCCTAGGCTGGCCTCTCAAATATTTATTAAAAGTGAAGGATAGGGGCTGGAGTGATAGCACAATGGTAAGGCGTTTGCCTTGCACGCAGCCAAGACAGGACAGACCCCAGTTCGACCCGATATACCATGTGGTCCCCCAAGCCTGCCAGGAGTGACTTCTGAGCACAGAGCCAGGAGACCCTGAATACCTCCAGGTGTGACCCCAAAACGAAAAAAAAGAAGTGAAGG
>PVKC010012087.1:9464-24183 GCA_004027635.1 Crocidura indochinensis
AAAAAAGGTAATACATCTAAAGAGATATACAAAGCATATATATATATATAATTTTTTTGAAATAGTCTGGGGGTGGGGATAAAATCAGGAGCACAGCTTCAGCCTGCAACATGATTTTGTGGAGTCTGAAACATGGCTCCTAGGAGTCCTAGAAGTATCCTTAAGCTTGGGGCTTCTCAAAAACTAGATCTGGTGGCAAGCAACAGTCCACAGCGAAGGGAGGTGAGAGAATAGGGGCTGCCAAGAGCAAATTAACAGCAGCATCAATGCAGCTTCTTCTCGGGCTGAGGCAACACGGGCTGGGAATCCGTTATTTTGCTTTGGGAGCTGGTTGGTAGATGGTTGGGGTGGGGGGAACGTTCCATTTTCTGAGGAGTTAAGAACTGAGGGTAAAAAGGGTTAAATAAGGAGAAATAACAGATTGGGCGAGAGAGGAAAGGGATAGGAATGGGTTTATCATGTGGCAATCAGTGGGGGGGGAGGAAGTGTTGCATATAGTAGGGGGAAGAACAAAATATAACATAGATATTATGTATATTACAGATGTACATTAGACAGATACTGAGGTGGTCAACACATACACTCACACACACACATAGACACTGAAGATTGATCCATGGGTTGCAGTTGAACAGTTACCCAGGTAGAATGGGTCAGAACACTTAAAAAATATAAATCTGGCAAGTCAGATGGAAAGCTTTTTATTTTCTAGGCAAATCATCATTGGTGAGGGTAAACTTTACTTAAGGAAGGCTTCTTGGGTTAGATTGTGTATAGAACATTCTTAAAACAATCATAGGATTTTTTTTGACTGCATTAGCCCAAAAATGCCAGAAAGATTATCAAGTGGGTGCCATCTTAGAGCCAAAGGGAGAAGTTATTCCTTTATATGGTTCCTCCCCATTTTACCCCATAAGCAGCACCAGAATATATGCAACCTGCAGTCCCCAAAATTGTGTGACATATCCCTGTCAGAGGACTACAAGACAGATAGATTTGCTTCTCACCAAATGTCTGCGAATGCTGTTATAAATATCTACATGGGGTCCAGAAAGATAGTACAGGGGTGAACTTCTTGCCTTACATGCAGCTGACCCCAATTCAAACCCTGGAATGGCCTATGTTCCCTGAGCACTGCCAAGGGTGACTCCTAAGCACAGAGCCAGAGTAGTTCCTGAAAACTACTGGGTGTGCCTCTCAAAATAAACCCAAATATTTTTTTAAAAAATTGTACAGTTTGGGGTATTAGGATCAAATCCATGTGGGCCACGTGCAAGGCTAGCATCCTACCTGCTACCTCAGTTCCAAAATTAAAAAAAAATTAAAAAGAGCAAATAATAATTGCTTTCAGTCTGTTGGCTAAGATCAAGTGCAGTATATGTTATCAGTTTAATACCTGATATGTCACTGTCCACGACAATATATTAAATGGCTTTTTGGAGTAGGGAGTTGGAACAGGAGTTTGTTCCGTCCACTTTACACATCTACCTGGTATTGCAGTACTTTTAGGAATGGTACACTGAAGAAAAAAGAGCAAATAAATATCCATCTGACCCTTGACATTTCGTTTTAGTTGCCTTTAAGACCTTAAAGACACTTGGAATGAAACAACATAAAACGAACCCCCTGTTTCTTTTCTTCTTCTTTTTTTTAATCAGAACACTTTATTTTTTCTAAAATAACAATAGACAAAGTAGTTCAATATGTTATAGAAACCATCTCATGCTGCTGGTCTAATAATACAGCTGCCATTTCTTTTTTTTTTAATTTTTATTATGACTGAAGTTCATTACACAGGGTTATTTACGGTACATAGTGACAATGAATAAAGGGCATTCCCACCACCAGTGTTATCCTCCCTCCACTCCCATTCCCAGCATGTCTCCCATATCTCCCTCCTTTACCCCCCGCCCCCAGAATACTAGTGTAACTGGTCTCCACTTTACAGCTTGCTGTAGGTTGGGTATCTACCCTGTTTGGTGTTCGGGTCTGGTCATTTTCCATTTACACTACATGTTCATATGACTGGTCCTGGTAACATTCTTTTCTCCCCTCAATTTATGAGGCTGAATGATTCAAGTTATGCTATTCTGTTTGTGATAAAAAGGTTAAGGATAAGAGAAGAAAAATTTGGTATCAACTCTAAAAGAAAATTAAATTAAAAAATCACCGAATAATATCCACAAGAGTGAAAAAAAAGTGGAAAAAAGAGAGAAGGAAAATAATATCAAAAACGGAAAAATAAAACAAAACAAAACCAGAAAAAGGAGTGGTAGGGTTTGGTGTTACCCCACTTTTTTTTTGTATAAGCACAGTAAGTATTGGGGAAGTAAGGAAATTTCCATGGCCTAAGGTATTTAGGGTTTCTCCACTCTTGGAGCATATTGTCATGGGAATAACTACTGGCTCCATATCTTCTCATTGCCATATCCCAGGGTTTTTGTTTGTTTTTGTTGTGGTGGTGTCAGGAAACTTTCCTCTCGGTTGTGGATGAGAAATTCAGGTCACTGTAGAAAGAATTCTCAGAATTTGCAAATGTCCTAGGACAAGGCCTACGGTAGAGTCTTTAGGGTTCTAGAGGTTGTTCCAACATTGTTGATCTGTTCAGTTTTCTGTATCATGTGCTCCATGTTTTTGCTAGTTCCCTAAGCCAAAGTCTAGGAAATCATGGTTCCAAAGGTTGTGCTCAGTCTTTTATCAGAATTGGGCCTCTGTGCTAAGAAATCTTGATTTTTGTAAGAGATCTGGACTGTAGCTTAGGGTAGGGTTTTCCTTAATGGCCTCCAGTTCTGCCCAGTCACTGTTGTCAAAGTCAGTTTTCTGAAGTTAGTGCTCTTATTTTTCATAGTTCAAAGACGATACATCTTCTGATTTCCATTTAGTGTTAGGTGATGTGATAGGACCTCCGGTCTTAGGTCAGGTTGACATTTCCTCGCTGTCCATGTTGTCTTATTAACACTAGCACATGTGTATCTCCCAAAAGAGGTTGGTTCCTGGTGTTGTTGCAGTGATTTGTTTCAGTTCTATGTCTGGGATCAGGGATTAGAGAATGAACAGTGTCTGATCTTGTGGAGACTGAGTTGTATCCACATGACATATGTCCAGGATGGGAGGCACCCTTGTGTATAAAGTGTGAGTTCTTATCCTTAGAAGATAAGATCTTCTGTCTGAGTCGATGATTTCCCCTTATTTACTATACCTATACAAAAACGTATGGTGTCCTTTTGTATTGCTGGTGCTATTCCAAGTAAGGATGACAGGGTACACATACAGTATCTGTGGTGTGGTCTGAGCTTTTATCCCAGGCAAGACTGACGGTTTCTTGGTTTTTATACCAAGCAGCACCCAAGCTGAAAATCTGCCTATATAAAAAAAATAAAGCAAATAGATGAAAGTGAGCTAAAAAAAAAAAAAGAAAAAAAAAGAAAAGATAAATTAAGGGAAAAAAGGAAAAGAAAGGTATTTGAAGAAAGAAAGTGATGGGGGAGGCTATCTGTATGTTTAGGAGTATATATCTTAAGATTCATTATTAATATGATATTAAGCTTACATAGGCAATATAGGCCTCCCAATTAGGTTTTCTGAGATACTCTTGTGGGGAGTGGAGGCCAAGGCACTTAAAAAGTATCACAGATTTTGGTTTAGAGTTTAAGATATGATTTACAGCATTTTAGAGTCCTGTAATGTCCTTGAGTTGGGAGTTTTGCTGCATCTGATTCTGATATCATACATCAGTCCATGGTTTGATGGGGGTGAGAGGGGTCACAAGCTTGAGTCAACAGGCGCATTGGTTGTGGTTCCTTGTTGAGACACGAGAATGCGAGGGTGTCTTTCATTGAGGAGCTGGATGGTGGTTTGTTGGGGAAGGAGGTCGGACTTGGTGCCTATCAAGGTAAGAACTCAGGGAAAAGAGGGCCAAATAAAGAGGGGGTAATAAATTCGGGTAGGGATATGGGGGAGTATAAAAGTCTCTGGGTGTGGAAGGGTAATGTATAAGCGGGTCTATATTCCTTATATAGATGAATAGTTTAAGGTTAAGACTTGGCAGTCAGAGAGGACTTTCAACATTATAAAAAACAATGTTCACATAGAATATGATCTCAAAGATCTATTTGAATGCAATCTTCCTTGTATAGGGTATTCCATTTCCTTAACTATAGTGAAGGACAACAGTATTTTTGGATGATGTTAAAAATGATATTGCGCGCTTTTGAAATTGATTATCCATAGAAAAAAAGACAGTATTGCTGTGCATCTGTTATGGATAACGGAGTTTTACTTTGGTTAACTGTCCTGGCACGTGGGTGCTCTGAGCCCAGCTCTGGCCTCTGCTGTTTGTGAATGCATAGGGGTGGAGTTTGCCTCCTCCCCAACCCAGCCCCCAGGGCCCAGTTTACCAGATCCGGTCATGAAGACCCTCTGGCGTGGGGGCATCTGGCCCCCCAGACTAATGGAAAGTCCGGGGGAGAACCCCCTGTTTCTATCGGCTTTAGGAAGCCTGGTTTGAAGTGAACATCTCCAGTATTATTTGGTTATCACATTAGTAACAAAGAACAATCCTGGGCCCTGTTGAAAGAGATGATGCTATTTTAGGACCAACTTTTATTTGACATCATTTGGCTTAAATCCTGGTTCTCGAGAACTTATTGATATCATTCTCTGAGGACTTGCAGTTAATTGTGGTGTTCTGAATAAACAATCCAGTTGCTATTGCTGTATTACTGCTAGCATCATAGACTTCAAGTCCTATCCCCAAAGCTTATTTTGAAATATCTTCCCCTCTTGCTTCATAACCCACGATTGCTTTCTGTGCCACCCAGTAACACAACCTAACTCTTTAAATCCATGGTGCTTTTTGGTATCATTAACACTACCATTTTATGATGGCAGGATTACTTTCTTTATGTAGGAATGTATTCAAGATTGCATTTAATGGAGAAAACCCTGGGTATAATCCATTTAAAAAAATACCCCTGCAATCTTTATAAGGGTACCCACTTAAAAGTAATAGACAATGGAAATCTGCCTTCATGTCCACCTTCACCACCTTCAAATCAAGGTGAACTTCTAGGACAGATTGCAGCTTGATCCGCTGGTGTCCCATATGGTTCCCAAGTGAGGAGCAATTTCTGAGTGCATAGCCAGGAATAACCCCTGAGTGTCACCTAGTGTGGTCCAAAACAAACAAACAAACAAAATATTTAGAACCATGTTCTTTCAAGATAGAGCCAAGAGCACATTCTGTTTATATCATTTTTTTCATATTCTCCATCCCAGCATGGTTTTCAAACTGTTGATTTTCTTTTATTGTCACATTTGCATCCAGATTATATTCAATGTCCATACTGTATGAGGAGATTCAATGAAGCTGCAGCCAGTCGCCATATCAATTTCTGCAAAGATCAATCTTCACGCCGAATCTTTGATCCAGTCAAGACAGCTGCCAAAATGGCATCTAGAGCACAGGTAAATCTCTTCCCTCCTTCTTTCTTACATTGTTTCCTGAACTTTTGCTTGCCTAAGAATTTCCAGACTGTCAAAATTTCCCATTTGGATTTTTCTTTCTCATTCTTATAAGAATTGAATTCCTCTTAGTCAGTATTTCTAAGAAATAAAAGCTCACATTAGGTGTTGTAGAAAAATATTTTTAAGTGTCAAAAGCCTCATAGGAAGGAAACCATAATATATGTTTTGTTTTAGGAGTACTGTGGCAAATTATACTACTATGGTAAAAATTCTAAAAATAATGGTACTCTGGTAAACATCATTTACCCAATGAAGATTTTTAGCAAAAATTAACAAGGAGGATTAAGTCACCCAGAAAAAAATTATGGCCTACATGGAGAGGAAGTGGCCTCAAGATGTACTTAAAATCATGTGTTTTCTCTAGAGAGGGATGATCTTTAGATTTTTATTTAAAACCAAAGAATCAGCAAGTCTAAGTGGATGAAAGAGAGAAATTAACACAAGAGGCAAATATCATTCTTTGGACAAAGTGACCAGGGAAATATAGATTTCTGAATGCAGATGAAATTAGAACCAGCAGGGAACACATTAGAGATTTGGGGATTGTGCCTTAGAGTATAACATAAAACCTGTTTATTTAAAAACATGGCTTAGACACTAAAAAAAAAACACTGAATCATCTTGAATACTGAAAAACATTTAGAATGAGTTCCACATTATCCAGTATGTTATGGGGTGAGACCCTTGCTACAACTTTTTCACATATACTAGATTATTAGAACTCTCTCGGGCCCGGAGAGATAGCACAGCGGTGTTTGCCTTGCAAGCAGCCGATCCAGGACCAAAGGTGGTTGGTTCGAATCCCGGAGTCCCATATGGTCCCCCGTGCCTGCCAGGAGCTATTTGTGAGCAGACAGCCAGGAGTAAACCCTGAGCACAGTCGGGTGTGGTTCAAAAACCAAAATAAATAAATAAATAAACAAATAAAAAGAACTCTCTCTTTCTCTCTCTCTCTCTCTCATTCTCTCTCTTCCTCCCTGTCTTCCTCCTCCCTCTCCCTCCCCCCTGTCAGAGCCAGAACAATAGTTCAGCAAGTAGGAGTCTTGCCTTGTGTGTAGTCAACTGGGATTTCATCTCCAGCACTCATATACCCCTGAGTCTCCCAGCACTCATATACCCCTGCATTCATAGACCCCTGAGTTTTTCAAGAAGAGTGATCCCTGAGCACAGAGCCAGGAATAAATCCTGTTCATCACTAGTTGTGGCCCAAATCTATTCCCCTCCCAAACAAGATCTTTATCAGACACAGTTAAGTGTTGCTTGATCAGAGGAACAAGTGATGCATATGAAGGCATAGTAATTGATATATACTGGATTATTGGTGGAAAGATGGGGAGAAAGCACTGTGATTCATGGAGAAAACATTTTCCACAACTTACAAATCTGTACATCATCCTAGAGCTGCATTTTGAAAGAATATTAGGCTTAACATTTACAGCTTATGACCTAAGGAACATAGCACAAGGCTGAAATATGAAATGCCTATTGGAGAGTGACTAGGAATGGTATGCAAGTCTTATCTGGAGGGGATCTAGCTGAAGCCTGTTCAGAAAGAAAAAGAACAGTTAAGTGAAGTTATTCTTGGAACTGGCTAATCCCCAAGGAACCCAGAAACCTCTTCTATCTTCCATCTCTTTTTGTTTTCCTACTCTGTTTCTGATTTTTTCCCCTCTCTGTAGGCTGCGTTTTCCTAGTCTTCGTATTGTCTCTCTGTTCTCTAATATTTTTTTTTTCAATCTTTTTTTTTGTCGTTTTTGGGTCACACCCGGCAGTGCTCAGGGGTTACTCCTGGCTCCATGCTCAGAAATTGCTCCTGGCAGGCACGGGGGACCATATGGGGCACCAGGATTCGAACCCATGACCTTTTGCATGAAAGGCAAACGCCTTACCTCCATGCTATCTCCCGGGCTCCTGTTCTCTACTATTGACCTTATATACTGATCATAGGCAGTTTGGACTGATTGAGAAGTACAGACTTTTGGAAAGATCACCATTACTGTTGATAATCATGATGGATTGGTGGGAAACTAGGTTGAAGACAATAGCAGTTGGAAGAGGAGAGCCTGCCAGACAAGGATCCATGGGATTCTGTGCGTGAATGGGAGAAAGTTGAGAAAGAATAAGTAGGACCACCAAGCTGATTTGGAATAATAGGGTAAAAGAAGCTTAGGCTATCTAATGTGGTGGTTAGCTCCAGAGATGCCTAGATGAGCTACTGATACTGTACATCCTCATCAAGGAGGACAATAGGGAAGCAGGAAGTGTGTTGAGGTGGCCAAAGGTGGTGATGATGAATAGAAGTGTCAAGATTGAATCTTCACATCTGGAATATTCTCTCCACCTGGAATATTGTTGGAAGCTGTACCATGTGGATATAGCCTGGATTCGGCAATCCACACAGTCAGGGTTGTATTATAAATAGAACATCTATAGAGGGGCCAGGAGATAGCATGGAGGTAAGGCGTTTGCCTTTCATGCAAAAGGTCATCGGTTTGAATCCTGGTGCTCCATATGGTCCCCCGTGCCTGCCAGGAGCAATTTCTGAGCATGGAGCCAGGAGTAACCCCTGAGCACTGCCGGGTGTGACCCTCAAAAAAAAAAAAAAAAGAACATCTATAGAAAATGATGTCAAATACCATTTTTCATCTGTAAGTAAATGTAGAGAAAGACTTAAGTCTTCAAGGCTCACTTTGGGGTGTATTTTGCCAAGTTTTGTGGGAAGGGGGGTTGGAGGAACCAACAATCTAAAGTCCTGAGCTTAATGTTGTGCACAATGGGGCCTTTCTGCCCTACCTCTTTTCCATGCCCCCCTTTCTTCCACTCCTGGAGTCCTTTTCTGTCAGTGGGACATGCAGCACAGTATGTGTGAGGAAATCTGTCAATTTGGGCTTGAATTCAACTTAAAATTGGAAAGGTTTTCTATGTATGATTCTCTCTCTGCTTTTAAAGCATTAAAAGGTGGATTTAATTTTTCAAATGGTGTTTCTAACTGTTCCGTGAAGCTTTTTGGCATGAGTGGGACCAAAGGGAGCTGGGAGAAGCAGAAAGAGGAAGTGTCTTTTAGTCCTGAAGAAGGCCAGCTGGCTGTCCTGTGTGTGACCAATGACTTGGCTCCACTCCCCACTTGTTTCCCAGATCTAAGTGGTGATGGGGGACACAGAAGAAAAATGGCTTGCTTTCTGAGTTACATGCTTTTTGAGGAAACTCACTGCTGAGTGTATGTGAAGAGCAGATATTGTTCCTCTTGTGCCCACCTTGCTAGGTTGCGACCTTGCCTCATGTGTAGGGAAGCTTGTTCAGAAAGGGGCAAAAGAAGGTGGGGGGCAGAGAAGGGGTTCAGTTTTTGAAGGGCTGTAAACAGCACGTCTAAAATGTGTTTCTATTTTAAACGCAATAAAATTTAAAAATGACCAAAAGATGGTCACCTTTGACCAAAAGATGATCCTCTTAAAAGAGCATTCTTTGACTGAGGGTGAACAGCCTGCTGTAATATGGTAAGCAAACACTGTCCAAGTGAAAATGCTCAGAATAACAGCTTACCTCTCTACTGCAGTTTCCATGGAAACAGAGGTGGGATCAGTGGCCAGGTCAAAGGGATCTCTTAAGGCACACTTTGGTCCTTATTCTGAATTCATTAGACATTTTGCTATTGCCAAATGGCAGGGAAGTGTAAAGTATGGGCATGTTGGAATTCCATGTTGAAACATGTGCTGCCTGGCCTCATGTCTGCTCTCCTTCTCCATTCATATATTTAAAAATTAATCATCCAATGTCATGAAAGTGAAAATATTCACAATAACCCTTATTGACATTAAGTGATTTATTATGTCTCCATACCACTAATTTTATGGGATTGGCATGTCACACCTCCTACAAAGGTTTGATTATGGTACAGAAGCTCCAAAAGTCATACATGGCATGCTGTATACTATCATAGAGAATGAGAACTAGGCTCCTTTCAGTATAGGAAAGGCATGGTCTATTCCTTTGGGTGCCCAACAGGTCTGAAGACAATTTCACCCTGCTGCTAGTTAAGTGAAAACACTATAATCTCTCAAGTGGTGCCAGCAGTTGCAGAAATATCCTCCACCTTCTCTTTATTCTCTCTGTAGGGTAGGTCTCAGGTGAGTTCGCCCAAGGAACCAACAGTAACCAGTGCTGTGGGGGTTCTGCTACAAAACAGGGCCCTGGAGATCTTGAATGGGGGCTCATCCAAATCAGGTGAGTTGCAGTAAGCCGCCAAGCTCTCAGAGGATGGGATGCTGAAACATTGTTGGTTGGCAAAACTTCTATTATCAGTGTTACTTGAGGGTAGGTTGAGTTTGTTTGAAGATGTACCTTTTTTTTGCTGAACAGTAATGTTTCCTAACTTATCAGCATCAAGTAACTATCCATCTACAAAGTTAGATCCAAATACCAGAACAGACTCTATAGTCAATAATCTTGTAAGGTTGAGAGAGATTAAGAATAGTAGATTATGGGGCCGGCAAGAGAGCATGGAGGAAAGGTGTTTGCCTTCCATGCAGAATGATGGTGGTTCGAATCCTGGCATCCCATATGGTCCCCCATGCCTGCCAGGGGCGATTTCTGAGTGTAGAGCCAGGAGTAGTCCCTGAGTGCTGCCGGGTGTAAACCAAAAACAAAAAAATAGTAGATTACTATATGTCCGATATTCTATTAAAAATAAGAAAATAAAAAGTCTTCTCTCAGATATTTTTGAGCTATCTGAACTCCTTAAAGCATTTTCACAATAGAAAAATATGAAAACAGCCTGAATATCTCCAATGGGTGAATGAATAAAGATGACCATATATATATGATATATATGATGTGTATATATATATATATATGTATATATATACGCACACACAGTGGACTATATCAGTCATAACAAGGTACTTCTACCACCTGCGGGTTCAACATCATTGACATTATGCTACTGAAATAAGTCAGAGGATGGCAAATATTGAGCGTATTGTATTTAAAAAAAGTGAGGAAAAGTCAATCTCATAATGAATATAAGAACATTTGTTAGATTTGGAGAGGATGGATACTTTTTTGGTACCACCTTTAACTTATCTGTTAAAATTGATTACAGCATGTATGAAATGTACAATAAATACTTATTGATAAAATAAATGGGAGAAAGAAGATATCTTAATTCTTTAATTTCTCATTTTAATTGTGAGCTTATGACTTGAACTGTCATGTCAACTGGCTTTAAGAGATAGCTTATTTTAATTTTGGTTTGTGGGTCACACCTAGTGATGATCAGGGCTGACTCCTGGATCTGTGCTCAGAAATCACTTTTATCAGGGCTCAGAGAAACATGTGGTGGCTAGTGGCTCAAACCCAAACCAGTCACACTAAGGGTAAGCACCCTACCTACTATGCTCCAACACTAAACAACCACTAATAAAAACTATAACCAAGATAATTTATTATATGCTGGAGAAATAGTATTAGGGCTTAAGACAACACCAGCTTGATCTGTGTGGCTCTGCATTTGGTCCTCCCAAGCACAAATTCCTGCGTGTCATTGGGAATGGCGTCCAAACTAAAAAAAAATAGCTTTTTTAATTATTATATATCTGTATTGCTGGTGTGGATACCCTAATGATGCTGTTGGAAGGGTTGAGGATGTGTGACAAGCATTGTCAAAGAAAACCTAGACTCTCACACATAAGCAAGATTTGTGTGCTCTCAATGAAACCATATTTCTGCCCTTAAATTTTAATTTGTTATTTTTTCTGGTGACCTGGCATGTTCCCATTTAAAAAGAATACCTCCGGTATGAGAGTGTGCTTTTAAATCAGTCACATTTCCCCAGAGCCATTCTGAGGAGGAAACAGAAGCAGACCTGCAGACAGAAGGGAGAGGAATTCCCCAAATCATTGACATCGCAGTGAAAAGCACTTAGGAGTGAAGTGCCATGTGAGACTCAGATTCACATCTGTGCTCATTATTTTTGTTCTGGTCATAATAAATGGAATCACATGGTGGATCTTTTTAAAGATCAGTGTTGCTAATAAGCTTTGCTACTTCTACAGAGTATCAAGCTCTAGAAGTCACTTATTGGTATGGACTTCCTCATGAAACCTATGATAATCTTTCATCTGACTAGTAAACCTAAATCTCTGGTTTTCATTCTTCAATTCTCTTGAGTAATATAAGTTTTTAGTGTCTCTCTTGTGTAATGCTTTGTTTCACATCCACACTCTGACAAAACGTAAGTCAAAATCTTCATCTATGCCCAGACTTTATGGAAAGGTTACTTACAAGGACAGTATCTCATACCTGAGAGCATGTGTGAGCCCAGTACAGGAAGCTAACACAACGCTGTCCTCTGTGTTTTAGGGAATTCGTTCATTCTATACCCAATTGCCATATATAGTCACAGCTTATGCTAGTGGAGGAGAGAGATATTTAATAACTTCCTAATAATGGATGGAGTATAAATTACTAAAGAATATAAGACATAAATTTCTAAGGAATACATGCCTCCTTATGAGGTATAACAATCACCTGAGATAGATGATGAGTAGAAGAAGTGGAATCGTTTGGGATGAACCTTCAGAATGAGCTTGATTTTGACCAATGTAGAAAGGTTGTAGAAAGATCTAAGTAGTGTAGAGCTAAAAACAAAAGGGGCTGAAGAGGTGGCTCAAGTGGTAAGGCCTTGATGGCACTAGCCTAGGATGGACCACGGTTCTACACCCCCCCCCACGTGTTCCAAATGGTCCCCCAACCCAGGAGCGATTTCTGAGTGCATAGCCAGGAGTAACCCATGAGCATCACCGGTGTGACCCCCCAAACCCAAAAACAAACAAACAAACAAACAGATAAACAAAACAAGAGTAAATCGGTACACCTGGAAACAATTGGCACATTTGGCCAAAGCATAAGATTTGAGGGGAGAGAATGGGAACTGTAGTTAAAATGGAAAACTGGCAGGACTGCTTAGAGGGCTGGAACTGTCCAATGAAGTGCCTTATACCACATGTGATCAGTGCTGATCTTGGTGCTCCGTCCACAGGCACCCACGTTTGTGTAAATTAGGCAACTGTTGAGGCTGGGGAAGCTTCATCATTATCCACTTTGTTATCATGCAAAACCTTCTTTTACAAAAGTACCCAAAATGTGAAAATTTGTGTTTACTGTAGATGAAACTGAAACTGTATAAGTATAAAGCAAAAATAAACAAACAAAAAACCACTCTGTTTACTCTGGCCCATGATAAAGTTGATTTGTTTTCTTGGTATTTTTCTGTTTCTACTTCACCCACCTTTTTACTTATTTTTTTAATTTGGGCCATACCTATGGGCTTATTCTTGATTCCATGCTTTTAGGGATCATTCCTGGTGATCTTGGCGGGATGACATGTGATGCAGAGGACTGAGCGTGGGTCAGCCTCATGCAAGCAAGTGTCCTACCAACTGTGTTTTCCTTTTTATTAAAATTGAATCACAGTGCCTGGATACATTCTGATTTAAAATTATTTTTGATAAATAATACTTTGAATAGTTTCTATTGATGAGCTGGTAAACTATTTCTACTTTTATTGTTAATGTGGGAAACTCCCTTTCTGGATAATACCAGAAACTTACATTGTACATTCTTCTAAATACCTCCTACATTATATATTAACTCATTTGGTTCTCTCAATAACTCAAGCAGGATTTTTGGAATGAGCTCGATTTTTGATTATTGTAAAAAAGGCTGAAGAGGTAGTTTAGAACTAAAAATAAAACTTGAGTTGGTACACCTGGAAACAATTGGCACATTTGGTCAAGGCATACGGAAGACTTGAGGGGAGAGAACAGAAATTGTAGTTAGAATAGGAGGCTGGTGGGAAATGTTTAGTAAGTTAGGCCATCTGTGAAAAGTTCCAATACTGGTGTTCCTTCTACAGGCACCCATCCAAGTTTGTGTAAATAAGGCAGGGATTTTCAGTGGTAGTTTCACCCAGATCTATAAGCTTGATTTCTTCCAAAGAATCAAAAACTGACCCTTTTATTCCTCATTCTATTTGCTACACAATTAAAGTAAGAGAGAAGGCTCTATATGTGCAGGTAAGAATCTTAACAGTTGGATAAATAAACTGGATCCCCCCCAAAAAAAGAAACCCCACATCAGAACTTTTATAAACTTCATAAACTTTCAAAAAAAAGTCTGTATTTTTCATACAGCTCACTAAATTTATAAATCAATATAGCTCTAGAAACTAGATTGCATTTCCACAGCATTCTCTATCTAAAGGTACTGAAGAAACTGCTCTCCAGTGATTCCCTTCCAATAATTCAGCTCCTTTATCAAAACCCACATGAAAATAGCCATGTAAATATTTTTTTAAAAAATATATACGGGGTCATACCTGGTGGTTCTTAGGGGTTAATTCTGGCTCTATGGTCAGGAATCACTCCTGGCAGTGCCTACATTACCAGGCTTCGGTCCCAAGTCAACAGTGCACAAGGCAAGCTCCCTAGCTCCGGTATTAATATTCTGGTACCAGTAGATATTTTCTAATGGTATAAACATACTTTCCATCTGAATGTTAGATTATTTGTGAAAAGAGCCATATTCTTTCTAGAACAACTTTATAATTAATAATTAGGGGTTGGAGCAATAGCAAAAGGGTACGTTGTTTGCCTTGCACATGTCCAACCAGGGTTCAAATCCCTGGCACCCAATATGGTGCACCAAACCTACCAGAAGTGATCCCTAAACACAGAGTCAGGAGTAAGTCCTGAGCACCACCAGGTGGGGCCCAAAAATGAACAAGCAAAAAAAATTTAGTAAGGGTGATGATAGTAAACATTACTTTAGGTATTATATTAAACAACTACGTATAATATACAACTCACCTTAAACAGCATGGATCTGTAGAGTACAGATCAACCTATAGAAACATATACAGTTTTGTTTTGTTTTTAGTTTTTTTAATTACATGGAATACTCTTTTGGACTCAACCAGCTTTGTTTTTTGTTGAATCTGCAGATGTAGAATCCATGGATACGGAGGGGAGGGCTAACCATCAGTTATACTAGATATTCAGCTTGAGGATCCCTCACCAACCCACACCTTATTTAACTGTAGAAATGGAGCTAATCCATGTTTGTGCTGGTTGCCCAATTTTCCTAAAGCAAACACCTGTTTGACTACCTTTTCTTTTCTTTTTTCTTTCTTTCTTTT
>PVKC010012088.1:7640-24182 GCA_004027635.1 Crocidura indochinensis
TTGAGAGAAGAAAGGGAAAAAGAAAGAGAAACACCACAACAATACAAAAAGAAAAATAAAACAAAAAAATAAAATGAGCCTCACAGCAATAAAGACAAGTGCCACATAAAAACCTCGGTCCAGAAATAAAAACAAAACAGCGCAAAAAAAAAAAAAATGAGAACAGGGGGCCCGGGAGATAGCATGGAGGTAAGGTGTTTGCCTTTTATGCAAAAGGTCATCAGTTCGAATCCCGGTGCCCCATATGGTCCCCCGTGCCTGCCAGGAGCAATTTCTGAGCATGAAGCCAGGAGTAACTCCTGAGCACTGCCGGGTGTGACCCCCCAAAAAAATTGAGAACAGCAACAATAACAAAATCAATCAATAAATAAATAAAATAGATTACTTTGTGCTGCTTCTTATTTTTTTTTTTTTTTCTGTATGGGCACAGTGAATAGTGGGAAATTAGAAAGGGAATTCCTTTGGCCTAAGAGATACAGAGTTTCACCACCCTTGATGTATACTGTCATGGGGATAACTACAGACTCTTTGCTTGTTCATTTACTCTCCTCTAGGTCCTTTTGTGGTGTATGGAAGACTTCTGCTCTGCCAGAGTGATGAAATCGATCTCTGTATCTAGAGATCTTGGTATATGAACAGGTCAAGGAATGGAGCTTATGATGAATTCTTTCTTTACAGTTCTAGAAGTTCTGTTCCTTCACTGTCATTTTAATCAGTCTTCTGTAGTTGGTGGTCTTGGTATTTGCGCTGATCCTAGGAGGAGCCTGGGATAGAGTCTGTCATTATGTTTTCAGAAGACCCATTCAGTTGCAGTTGTCTTAGTCAGACCTCTGAAATTAGAGATTTAGGTTTTTGTACAGATCATAGGCCAAAACCCAAGGTAGGGTTTTTTATTGGTCCCAGGATACGATCTGCCAGTCATGGTTATCACAGTCAGTCATCTGTAGATAGCAATGTTGACTTTTGCACAGATCAAAGGATGATAAGTCTGATTTTGTCTTATCGTTAGATAGTGAGGTAAGACAACCTGATCTTAGATCAAGTTGTTACCATTCCTCATTGTCAGGATATCATATCAAAACTAGCACATGTTGGTGCCAGAGCAGTATTAAGGATGTTCCAGAGAGAATTTGGTTCCTGGAGTTGTTGTGGAGAGCTGTGTCATTTCTATGATCCAGGGTTCGAGGTTGGGTGGTCAACATCTACCACTCATGTTCTAACACCAATCGTACCACCAGTGTAAAATTTATTCCACCATTGTTCCTCAATTCCCACCCATTTCCAAGCCTACTACATTTCAGGCATAAAATAATGTAATTTATATTGTTTGTTTACATGTAAGTGGTAATGAAATTATTAAAAATATAAATTAATAAGAAAATTTGTAAAAATTATTGCATTTCACAATGAGGCCATTAAGTTACTGTTAGAAGGTTTGCTAAGATATATATATTTTTTTTTTTATCTAGTTGATTTAGTTCATCTTTCTGTTACTTGCTTTGCTTCTGAACATCAGGTAATTTTGAATCCACAGTAATGTCTTGGTGTGTTCCGACTGGAATGACAGTATTGAAAAAATCTGGCATTGTTGCATGGCTATGAATGTGGCTGTATGGTCGAGGAATTCGAAGTTCTGTGGCTGATAGTGTTTCTTTTGTGGAGTGTGATTCTGACTTCCAGGCCTCCTAGAGTTACGAGAAGATAGGGAGAAGTTGTCTGCATTCACGCCAAAAAAAGACCTGGTGATTTCAGACAAAATACCAGCATATTTGGAGTTTGGTCTATTTGGTGTCTCTGCAGTGATTAGTGGTTAAGTGGTGAAGCTGGACCATTGGCAAAATGGTGATTGTGGGTGGTAGGTACAGTTGGTGTGGCTTCAACAGGATGGGGGGGACTTGGCCTGCCCTTTCCTCCCAAGAGTGCCATTTTCAGCTGCTCGGCTAGTGTAACCATGATTTCATGGCAATTTTTCTATTAACTTTTGAATTACAAAGGAGAACCCTGGATTTTACACAAGCCTGTTATATATTGTTCTCTAGATTATATGTGGACTCCTACTCAAGGAACAGGAAATGAGTTTCTTATTTTAGCGACTCTCACACTGCTATGTCCAGGATATCTGGGAAGATAATAACATTTAAATAAATCTTTAAAGTGCTTAATTGTAAACAAGGATTCTCCCCAAGAATCATGGTGATACTTGTTTTACAGTTAAAGA
This sequence comes from Crocidura indochinensis, assembly GCA_004027635.1. Lineage (NCBI taxonomy): Eukaryota > Metazoa > Chordata > Mammalia > Eulipotyphla > Soricidae > Crocidura > Crocidura indochinensis. The sequence goes on from PVKC010012088.1 coordinate 9,859, forward strand.
ATTAAGCACTTGATTATTAAAACATCTTAATTGTTATATCAAATACCTAAGATTTAAAATAGCTGGATTGTTATTTGCAGTTATCACACTCATGATGATCCCCAATCTTTTTTACTATAAGATTACATCCAGGGGCCCGGGAGATAGCATGGAAGTAAGGCGTTTGCCTTTCATGCAAAAGGTCATCAGTTCGAATCCCGGTGCCCCATATGGTCCCCCGTGCCTGCCAGGAGCAATTTCTGAGCTTGGAGCCAGGAGTAACCCCTGAGCACTGTTGGGTGTGACCCAAAAACAAAAACAAAACAAAAAAAAACAAACAAAAAAAAGATTACATCCAGCTGGGGCCGGGCGGTGGCGCTGGAGGTAAGGTGCCTGCCTTGCCTGCGCTAACCTAGGACGGACCACGGTTAGATCCCCCGATTCCCCATATGGTCCCCCGTGCATGCCAGGAGCGACTTCTGAGCGAATAGTCAGGAGTAACCCCTGAACGTCACCGGGTGTGGCCCAAAAACCAAAAAAAAAAAAAAATTACATCCAGCTATTAAACCCTCCCCCCCAAAACAAGCCACTCCCATTCCCCCATATTCCCCATATTCTTTAAACCTATGCCTTTTATGCGTAAAAGCCCACCTGGATTACTTGACCTTCCCCTGCCGAGTGGATTTTGTACTAGGAGAATAAAGAAAGGTCAGTCTGGCTTTGGTAATCAGAGAAACCGTGAGGTGAAAAGCAGACTGACTCCATGTGTCTCTCCTGACTGGGTTGGCTTAATAGTTCTTCACCACTACCCCTGCTTCTTCAGACCCATCTTCCTGGTGATAGAAAATCACATGTGCAGTGATTTCAGAGCATGAGCATTTATTTTACAACTGATACCTAAACAGGGACCCAGACACTCAAGAAGACCCCAATGATGGTGAGTTCCTTGACTCTGTGATGAATTATCCCCTTGATGGCCTTCTGGAGTGGATTGAGTGTTCAGTGCTCTTCACCAGAACATCAGTGAACATGGCCCCTGTTCTGAATGTGGTAGAGGCCCCTGCAGATGAGACAGAAGCAGCCAGTGAGGGGAAGGGAACTGAAGACTCTGAGCAGCATCCTAGAGGCTGATGTCCACTGACTTTCTTCTACCAAAGGTGCTTTGTACAAGAACTTTTGTCCTCCAACCCGCAGCACTTTATTGAGGTCACTGATGGAGTAGAAACCGAAGAAAAAGTCCTATTGGAGGGGGACTAACAGCGGGAGATGAGTGCGTTTCTTCACCCTGATTCGGGCCCAGGTACCAAAGACCTTTCTGTCCCAGATGACCTCAGCAGCCTAACACAGAAGATGGAGGAGAAGATGGAGAATCCAAGCCCAGCCAAAACCCAATTGAGGAAAAGCTGCTTTCAGTGCTTCTTGCAACTTTCTTTTAGGTTAAGCTCTCAACCCTATTTGAATTGGTCATTATATTGTTGGTTAAAGTGTGTATTCTACCTGTATGGATATTAATGGCCACTCTTTTGTTCTATGCCCCACTGCAAACAGATAATTATGTATTCATTTTTAGTGGCTTAATATTAGTTTGCACAGTTCCAGGGAAATACATAAAGTTATTAGATTTTTTTAGTAGTTCTCAGCTATCCAATTGGGAATGTTTCCAAATTACTATGATACTTGGTTATGTATATTAAGTAGTAGCTTATTCTCAAATTATGTCTGCAAAAATGATCTAATGTCTTTGTCCACAGAAGTTGATGGAAAAGGTACTCGGATGTTCTAGACTTGTATTATTACAGTGCTCAGTGTAAGAATGTTTAAGAATTTTCAAATTAAGTGTATCTGCAGAAAGGTTCTAATGTTTATGTTCAGAGAAGATTATGAAAAAATTTTGTGATATGTGTAAAACAAAGGTAATGGAACAAGTTGATTTTCTTTTTGAGAATGATGTAATCACAATTTAACCTTTGTTGCTTTTACAGCCAAATTTTACTGTGTCTATACAAAATAACAACTGCTTTTATAAGTTCTAATCTGGGATTCCCACCTCTAGTAGAGAACAGTAGAGCAAAACTTTCTCAATTTTCTTTTTGTTTTGAATAGAAAGAGTGAAATTATAAGATGACACTCAGCTATTAACCTCACGCAAAGCCATTTTCTCATATTCCTCTTTCCTTTAAATCTATCCTTTTTATATGTAAAAGCATACCTGGACCACTCAATCCTTCCCTGTCTGGTGGATTTTGTACTGGGAGAATAAAGAAAGGTCAGTCTGGCTCTCTGGCGAATAAGAGATACCATGAGGTGAAAAGCAGTTTGACTTCATGACTCTCTCCTGACTGGCTTGGCTTATTAATTCTTTGTGAGTATTCTACTTCTTCAGACCTGACCACCTGGAGGTGGAAATGCGCATGTGTGGAGATTTCACAACGTGGGGACTTATTTTACAGTTTTGTCTTACCTATTTTACAGATGTCTTAAAAAGATACTTGTGACTTGTAGGAAGAATATCAAGGCAGTTAATTTTAAACAGGTATAGTCCCATGGATAGATTTTGTTTTTGTATTTGCTCACAAAAACCAAGCTGATAAGCTCAGTGAGGGCAAAGTGGGGCAGCTATTTTTAAAGATTTTGGGTACAGTATTTTCGCCTATTATATACTCTGAGGGAACCCAAGACATTTTGAGCATGCTCATAAAATTGGAATTCACGCACAATTACCTAATTCCTGTCTGAACAGGACAAAGGTGTATGAACAGGACACAGGTATATGAACAACATTTCTCTCCGTTTCTCTCTAGTAAAATTGCTTATTATTTTCCTGGAAGCAGCATGGTTTCCCCAGCAATGTTGATAATTTTAAGCAGGTTTTAAATGTATATAGCTTATCAAAATAAGTGCTTTAAAATAGGTACAATTAGATGCTGCCTCTACTTGAATAATTAGTAAACCTCATTACAAATTAGCCAGGAGCCAGAGAATTGTTTAGGATCTGTTGTACCTTGTGGTCTGTGCCAAGGTTTGTGTCAGTGATCTCTGATTTCTCAAAGAGAGGCGCTGGCTCACTCTTCTTGCTGCCTCCTGTCTTGGCTTCTGCTCTCGCCTTTAGTTTAATGGTTTAGGAAGTGAAAATTCCAGTGATGATCTTCATACTCCTGCAGTACATATTTCATGTTCATTTCTGAAGTTGTGCCATTTTACTGTGCATTGTGATCATTCTTTCTGAAAGGGAGAAAAAGAGCTTATTGGATAATTGCCATCTCTGACACTTCTCCTGAGTGTTTTGCATAGCCTTGAGGAAGTAGAAGCTGATTAATTGCCCTTCAGTAGGATTCTACATCCTGTTTTTTTTCCCCTTCATGTATTTCCCTTTATTTACTCCCCCACCCTCTTTTTTTTTATTGGGAGTCACACACGTGACACAATATTTGCATACATGATCACCAGGGGTTACCGTTTTAGTTGTGGCTCTGTGTAACATGTTTGTGAGCACACATGACTGCATGTTGTGTTGTTTTTATTGGATTGCCAGAGTTGTGGTCATTGCATATATCGTAGTGCTGGGAATTGAACTCTTGACCTCTCATCTGCAGGGCTTCTTTATAGCTAACCCAGGGCCCTCCACATCCTGCTTTGTTTGGTCTCTATTTTAAGGAGAAAATGTGGGGAGGGCTGCCAAGAAAGACCTGGGTCACTTGATGTCTGCAGCTCATCTTTTTTTTTTTTTTTCGGGCCACTGGAAGCAGAAACTCAAGCATTTTGGTATAAAAAGAAACAATATGACATTTAGTTCTGTAAACATTTCTTCTGGTCATGGAGGTCATTGTCTGGCCCATACCTTTGGGAATCTGGACCTTATGTGTCTGCCTGGAATTAAGAATACCCAAAGTCATCTAGATTTGGTTTCATAGATCTAAATGTAAACTTGTTTTTCAGTCATTTTTTCTGTGCCCAGGGCCAGCTGTTGTAGAAGTTGGGAACCAGTAGCCAGTTTCTCTCTCTCTCTAGATCAGTGACTTCCATAGGTAGCAATTTGTGTTAAATTAACTAGTGCATTCCTAGCATGACTTTGAGTCTTTCTTTAAGCATAGAATAATGTGGTTTTTGAAATAGTGTCTGAACAGATTTCCACCCAGAACTGCAAAAAGGACAGACTATAAAATTAGGGGTGTCTGCCTGAGCCCATTTGATAGTTGATACTGAAATAATCTAAGTCATGGCATTGATTCAGTAATTCTTAGTGCATTCACTGAGATGTGATTTTAATAACCACTTACATGGAATTGCATCGCTTCTCTGAAGGCACTGATGACATTTTCTTCTAGTTGCCTAGATGGAAATAAGAATGCAAGTATTCTGAACCATAAGTGCTTTTGTCCAGTTACTCAGTAAATATATGGTGAAGGCCTTTGGAGGTACACCAAACATTAAAATAAAATGTAGGTTTTTGAGAATTTATCACTTAATAAATGAAATGTGGCCAGCTTCCTGGACTTTTTTGAACCTCGGATATTTGGTCCCACATTGTGGATTAATAATTTTCATTTCAAATTTAGAGAGTACTTAAAAATATTCAAGACCAGGGGATGGAGCAAGAGCATCATGGGTAGAGCGTTCTATCTCCGGCATCTCATATGGTCCCTGAGCACCAATGAGTGTAGCCCCCAAACTAACAACAAAAATCCATGACTGATTATTTGAGTTCTACCAACATCCATTTATTTACATACATTGTTTGATTTTTACTGACTTTTATTCTGGGGTTTATACGCATATAGGCACATATATTCACACTTGTCACACGCACATGCAAACATACTAACTAGTAAAATAGGTAGTTTTTAATGGCCTGGCTTCCACTTAAAAATAAAAAACAATGCATGAGGCCAGAGTGATAGCACACTGGTAGGGTGTTTGCCTTGCATGATGTCAATCTAGGAAGGACTTTGGTTTGATCCCCCTGCGTCCCAGGAGCGATTTCTGAGCACATAGCTATGACTTACCCATGAGCATCACAGGGTGTGGCCCAAAAAGCAAAAAAACAAAACAAAAAATAAAACCAACATAATCAAGAAACAGAAACACACAAAACTACTATGATTTACCAATTTACCTGTCACCTTCACATCAGCAAAAGCTCTTCAGCACCATCAAGAACCAGCCATTTGCTGGTTAATTATATACACACAAACCTTCCTGCTTGGCTTTAATTTTCACTTCTGCTTCCTGGTATGTCTTTATTATTATTTCTTTGCAAAACCCCTTCCTCTGTTTTGAATTTATCCACACTTTTGTTTCTTCCCACAAAATAAAAAAAAAAATTGAGCAGAGGGAGTATGCTGTAGATTATACTCTGAGATCACCAACCATTTCAGAACTGGCACGTCTCCATACCTTGTCATGTCAGCCTAGGATATCACCAGACAGACCCAGTGGCTGCCACAGAACATCTGCCACTTCTGGTGGAGCAACCAGACCCAGCTGTTTGGCCTTTTACTGTGTTCTAGTACTCTCTTTACCCACTTTACTACCACTGGAAGTCAGGTTAGAATCACTGTTAAAGTCTTTGCCAAAGGCTCCCAAACACTTCTTTGGGGTGTCCAGCTTCTGCTGTGTGTTTTATAAACTGAGAGCTATAAGGTAATTATTAGGAGTGTTATCCTGGTATCCAAGATAACTTTAATAGAAGGTGACATTTTGTCTAGAGACAGTGACCGTGATCTTGAAATCCTTGCTTAGTGCTTCCAAACAAAAGATGGTGATATGAGTGTCTTCCCTCGAATGGGTAAAGCTGCCTGGAAAAAGCTAACTGCTTGGTTGATGGAAGGGGCAGTGGACCTTTATTTGGAGGGGATCCCCAGTTAGATCAGTGGTCAATTCTGCTGTTTAATCACAGGCACTTCCTAGGGCTTAAGTTTCATTTTTCCTTATAAGAGTGAAGTCAGACAGACTATGACTTTGAGTTGTATTTCTTTCTAGGATACCCATTAATATAATCTTGATGGTCCTTCTGATAATGTATTCCAGTGCCCCCCAAAATGAAGATGGCTTTGGGTTCACAGTAGAAGACCTATGATTCTTTTATGTAGATAATCAGTGATTCTTTTATACAGTCCAAAGACATGGAGCCACTTTTTAGAATCAATGAATTAGGTAATTTTTTTTGAGGGTTTCCTTTTCTCTTGAAATCATTTGTTGAAAGAGAGGAGCAAAGCCTAGTATTTAAGAGATTTTTAAGATTCACATGACTAGAGCTAGTAAAATATACAAAATATTTTAGGCCACCATTTTTATAGCCTTAATTATAGTTTTGGGGGGAACGTAATTATTGGCAGCACTTTCCCCCTAACAACACTGGTTTGTGGGGGAGGGCAGAATGTATCAAGGAATGGTGGAAGAAAGAAGAATAGAGAGAAAAGAAGGGATGGAATGAAGAGAACAAAAGGAAAGAAAGAAGTGGAAAATAACTGAAAAGTACAGAAAATAAATGAAAAGAGAGAAGATAGGAGAGCAGAGAAAAGTAAAAATGAAGAGAAAAAAGAGAAGAGGTGTGAGAAGGTTAGAGATTGGGAGAGTATGGGAAGGGAGGGAAAGGAGAGGAGGGAAGGGGAGTGTAAGAGGGAAAGGAGGGGAGGAAAAAGAAGGGGTAGAGAGTGTAGAGACTTTGACTTCCTAGGATGGTGTCTGATGATGGGCTGGGAAAAAGGAAATGAAATTTCAGGACCAGAAAGCCACGCAGTTAATCAGAAAAGGATCCTCCCCACCTCTGTCTAGCTATCTGGGCTCTGGGCTGTAGCTACACTTTTCTGTCACAGACAGTACTTTGGGCTAAGAGAATTCTCTTCTGCATAGTAGCTCCATTCCTACAGTGTTTTTTGATGCTTACAGTTCTTCTCTGGGGAGTATCATTGACTAGTGCCTATCCTAGTCCTTCCAAGAGCTGAAGCTAGACATAAATCCTTGGTACTCATCACACCCCACATCTGAGTGTCTATTGCCTCAGATAAAGACACAAAAAGCCACCAAGGACCAAATGGGGAATAAGCTTCAAGTAAAATCTTCCAAATAGAAATATTCCAGACACATAATGAACAGACCCAGCATGAAGACAGATGGCTTTCTAGGAAGAGGGTTGATAAGCTGATTTTTAAAACTTCAATCCATCAATAAGAAAAAGAGAAACAGTACATGAGTGGCAAGGGCCAAGTGTGTCAGCAGGCAGTTCCCCACAGCGGAACATACTGGCATAGAATCATAGGAGAAGATGGTTTCCATTTCTGGAGCACTCATTACTGCACTATATTGACCTGGAGAACCCAGGCATGTTCAGAGGCCTGGATTTATGAACTATAGTTGTGGTACTGGAAAGGGGGTCTTTGGTTTCCAGAGGGGAATCTTTCTAGGTTGTCTGTTGGGAATAAGAATGAGTTCTCATAAAATTCTGTTGTATCTTGAACAGGTAAATGGAGGTCTGTGACCTGGGGAGCACTTTTGGACTTCTAAATATATAAAAAATAATAGTAGTTTCATTTCCATGATGAGTTGCCCATTGAAACACCTCTATACTAGAACTACAACAAGCTATGCATAGAGACAGCAAATAGCACCCCATATTCTATCCTGCAGCCCCCATCCCCCTCCTCTTACCAGATAGAATCATCCAAAGGTAGCCAGGAAGTAGTTTCTCAACATCTCAGAAAACTGTGGAGTTGATTTACCAAATTGGGGATTTTCAGAAAAGGGATCACAGATTTCGTGTGATTTCATCCTGCCTTAGTGTCAAAATTCATCTAGCCATGTGCCCCCAAAATGTGTGTAAAATCACATACAGATTTAGAGACTCCAAGAGGAAGTTATTTTTACCACAGTGGAGGAGCAAATGAAAAGTGAGACAGGAAAGAAGGGAGTGAAGGGCAGGGGTAGGTGAGCACCCAGCTCAGTCCCCAGAAGCTGCTTTTGCAGCCTGATGGCAGGGCCTGGATCTTTGGACACCCTGGAAAAGGCAGATAGGGTGAAGACTCCTAGGCTGTGACATTCCAGTTAAACAGATGCCTGTTTAAGCATGCGGGCTCGGTTGTCAGAATGGGGTGGATACTCTCCAGAGGGGACTAGAGAAGCTGTGCTCTAGAAGGTAGAAGGGCAGAGGTGAAAAATGCAGGACAAGATTCTGGAAAGTTCTCCATGAATCCTCACCATGTGGTGGGTTCTTGAGTTTGCTTTTACTGATGATGGTCTTAAGGATATTCTATTTTCTGTATATTTACCATCGCCCCTTCAATACAAAAGTTTGGAAAGCTAGTATGGGAGGCTTGCCTCACATGCTGCTGATTTGGGTTCTTTCCCCAGCACCATACAAGATTTGCCAAGTACCTCCAGAATTGATTCCTGAGAACAGGGTCAGAAATAAGAGCTGAGCAGAGCCAGAGGTGGTCTAAAAACCCAAAACATTAAAAGTGTCTTAGTTGACTTGATCAGCAGAGATCCCAGTTTTCTCTACTCTGAGGTGTGTGTGGCTATGTGCTGCAAAATAAAGAGAAATTAAAGAGAGCAAGAAGGAAATACTACTGATGAACATTCCTACATTCTCTCACTCTCTTCTAGCTGCCCCCTTCACCTAGAATGATCATAGAGTGACAGTATTTAGTGTCTGCTTTGCAGTTTGATGGTGAAATTTCAAAATGCATCAGAATAGAACTTTAATTAAGTTTCTCAGAATCACCCTTCTATTTTCTTGTGGTTGGGGTGCTAGAGGACTCCCTGCCCTGTATCTTAAAATGCCCCCTCTTACCACAGTGCCAATTTCTGATCTCTGTCATCTATTAGGGAGATTGTGTCTGAGGAGCAAGTTGAGCTTGCACCCCCAATTTGATAGAATTTTCTAGAACATTCTTTAGTTTCCTGATGGCATAATAGGTTGCCGTTGCAAAACAGAGCTCCGATGGTCCAGAGCATGACGTGCAGTGATATTCATTTCCGAGGGAGTCCTGCTCACAAGATTTACTTTTCATTGAAGTCTACCATCAGTGAGACTTAAAGGCTCAGCGAACATGTGTTTTCCTATTACTTTCATATGCCCACCCTCCTTCACAGCGCGCTTGGCAGCCTTCCTTCCGCTCTGTCATCTCTTTCATCTTTCCAGGTCCATTCCTTCAGCAAGTGTTCATCAAACTCCAGGGCTGTACTGAGGCTGTTGAGAGTGGAGATGCATTTTCTGGGGAGGGGCAGGAGGAAAAGGACCTTGGATAAAAATAAGGGGAAAGTGAGTCAGGGTTTGTATGCAACTGAAGGAGAAGAGAAGCAGGGATTCGTTATGTCTACTTAGGCCTAGGCTGAATATCTCTTTGGTTAATGCCAGAAAATCAGACTTCTTAAGTCTGGCCATGTAATAGAAATATCTAGAGAGCTCTAAAACACCCTCAGATACATTTATTCATTCGAAGGCCTGAGTAACCATGCTTATTAAAAGCCTGCTCCTCTCCATAAGGGGCCAGAGAGACAATACACAAGGTGGATTTGGTCCTGGTCCCCACATGTTCTCCCCATGCCTGCCAGGATGTGATCCCTGAATGCAGAGCCAGGAGTAAACCCTGAGTACTGCTGGGTGTGGCCCTCAAATAAATAATTAAAAAATAACAGAGCCTCCATATGATTTCCAGGCGAGAACCTCTGCAGTCTCTATGGGCGGGCAGTTTTGTGTTGCCTCTGTCTTAAAATAGTGTCATCTTTTGATTTGAATGAGACAGAACATTTTACCAGCTCTTCTAAGACTTGCTCATGTATGTGGTTCATTTGGGAATTTGTTCATCAAATTCTGAGTCTAGGAGAGGGCTCAAGGGTCTGCATTTCCAGCCAGCCCACAGGAGCTCACTAGTGCCATGATGTCCACACCTCAGTACTTCTGAGAAGTCCTTCAGACTTGTAAATAGAGTCATTATTTAGTCCCTTCCTTTAAGGATCTGTGCTCTTAAATGTTTCATACATTTCTACTTGAATTCTTATCGACCAATTTGTTCAAATTGAAGAACACCAGATTTTTCTTAAGTGAGAATAACACTCTTGCATGATTCAAGTTTCAAATTGTCTGCTTTTTATTAAGCTCTGAAATCTACAGTTTTGAATGTAGGTTGTTAGAAGACTTGTCTACAGCTGTTGAGCTATGGTCAAGTCCATTAATTGACACAGGAAATAAAACAACTGGTGTCAGGTATGAATTTTATTATTTTCTTCAAATAGTTGCTATAAATTCTTTTCCTTTTTTTTTTGGCCATTGTTGGTGATGTTCAGGGGTTACCTTTGGCTTTGCACTTGAGGACCATTTCTCTGGCTCTTGGGAACCATAGGAGGTGCTAGTGATCAAGCCTGAATCAGGCACATGCAAGGCAAATAAATGCCTTTGCCTGCTAATCAATCTCTTCAGCTCCAATTGCTGTAAGTTCTTTTACTGTTTCACACTTTGACGTTGAGATACAGGACCAGAATTCATTGCCAAATGTCCTTAGTATCTAAGTACTGTAGATACAGTTTTTTTTAAATATAAGCCTGAAGCTCACTCAAATGAAACTAGGACAAGTAATTAGAATGACTCGCACTTAGGCTTTAGAATCAGTTTTAAGGAATAAAACCCATTAATAAACTTTATTGTAGAAATTGGAAAATTGTGTACAGTACAAAGCAAAAACTATTCTTTTTTTTCCCCCGCTCCCCGCAAAAACTATTCTACCAAACTTTAATCAGAACTACTTAGGTGTGGCTACTGCTGCCTCCATGCCTGTGTGAGCAGTGCTAATCCATACCTGTTCATATTTCTCTGCAGCATTGATTTTCATGGTGGCAATTGACTGTGGTTTCTTAGGATTCTCTGCAAAGCATGTTTTTAAATCTTTGCACACTGTCCCTGGTAAGAATTCTTAGACTTGGATTGCTGGGTTGATTGGTGTTTTCTTTTCAAAATGGCTTAGTATAACAGAAAAAAATTTTGATGTATTTTACCAGCAATCTCTAACCTTCTTTGTCAGGCATTTATAGCCACTAAATATTGTCTCTAAATCCTCACCTGTTTGGTTATAAGTGATTTCTTATGTTCTTCTTCCATTTGTTTGCATATTAGTAAAGTTGAACAATTTGACTATAAGACTGTCTTCCTTTAGAAATTCCTTTAAAATCTCTCCCATTGATATATTCTTTCTTCTTTCAACTATAAGAATTCCTAAGAGATAAAGTTATTAGCCAATAATTGCAAATAACAACTTACTTTTTCATCATTATCCTTTAATTTTTTAAATTGCTTTCTTTTCTTTCTCCTGTAACCAGTAATTTTTACCCTTTTTTCTTTTAAGTTTAGACAGGCTATATATCCTGACATAAAATTCATATTCTCTGTGTATTTTCTTATAGTTCTATTATTAGACCTTCTCGTTTCTTTTTAAATCCTTTTTTGGCATTTATTTGGGTGGAAATTAGCTCAATGATTTTTTTAACATCTAGTTGGAAAAAAAGCAGTCATTTTTGAGGGCATGCTTCAATAGCAATGTCATTTTTCAGACATCAGATTTAATTGATTGGAGCTTAACTCTTTTTCCTTTTCCTTTTCCCTTTATATTGAGGCACCATGATTTACAATGCTGTTAATGATTTTCATGCATTCAGTGTTTCAGCACCACATTATTCCTCAAAATATTTGCTTCCCTCCATCATAATTTCAAACTCCTTTCTCTCCACTCTCTGCCCTCTACCTTGCTAAACTCAGTTTATAGACCAGATATCAAATTCATTTTCTTTTGACCGATTTTTCCCCCTTACTGTATTTCTTTATATCCCACCCATGAGAGAGACAAATCTGTATTTGTCCTTCTGACTGACTTCATCTATCAGCATGATACCCTCTGGTTCCGTTCGCATAGTACCAAATTGCATGATTTCATCTTTTCTGATATAGAATCGTATTCTTCTGAGAATACATACCACAATCTCTTTAACCAATCAACTGTTCTTGGACACTTGGGTTGTTTTAAGATCTTGGCACTTGTGAAAAAGTGCACAGGAGCACAGATGTCTTTTTAACAGTCATTTTGGGCCCTTGGGTAAGATTGTAATAAAGTTGCTGAGTCATATGGAACTCAATGATTAGTTTTTCTTTTTATTTGGGGGGGGGGGGATAAGTGCCACATTGTTTAGCAAAGAAAGTAAGCCACTCGACATCCCCACCAAGAACATCTGAGGGTAACATTTCTCACAGATCCACAACAGCATTAAATGTTTTCTTTTTCTTTTAGGCGATGGTTATTTGTATAGTTCTGGTGTGTTGTTATTCTTTTTAACGTTTATAAATGGGAAAGAATCTGCGTGAAACATGAACATCTAATAGAACTTCTGTTTCTTTGCAAGAACATCCATTTGTGTGTGTGTGTGTATGTGTGTGTGTGTGTGTGTGTGTGTGTGTGTGTGTGAACCTGAAGACACAATAGAATGTGAGAGTATTTGGACGTTAAATCAGAAATTTGCTGAGTCCTTACACTAAGGCTCTGCAGCTGTGTGACCCTAGGAATTCACACTACTCCTCTGAGTCTCTACTAGAACTTGATACTTGATAGGGACTCTTCCTTTTTTTTGGGGGTGGTGGTGGTGGTGGTGGGAACACACACCTGGTGATGTTCAAGGGATACTCCTGGCTCTACTTTCAGGAACTACTTCTGGTAATGCTCAGGGGATCCTATGGATGCTTTGGATTGAACCTAGTTTGACTTATGCAAGGCAAGTACCCTACCTGCTAGAGAGGGGCTGAAGAGATAGCATGGAGGTGGGGTGTTTGTCTATCATGCAGAAGGTCATTGGTTCAAATTCCAGCATCCCATATGGTCCCCTGTGCCTGCCAGGAGCGATTTCTGAGCGTGGAGCCAGGAGCAACCCCTGAGCACTGCCGGGTGTGACCCAAAACAAAACAAAATTATAAAGAGTGTTATCTGGTGCTATGCTGCTGGAATCCTGTGCATTTTTTGCATTTCTAGTAATGCTAATATTTATCTTCATTTTCTTTGGGTAGAAGCCTAACAAGAGCAGTAGGCACACCAGTAGAGACCAGAGGGATGGACTGTGTGTGTGTGTGTGTGTGTGTGTGTGTGTGTGTGTGTGTGTGTGTATCTTCAAATAGACCATCAAAATTCTCCAGACACTCATAGAAGTAGTTATTTGTTGTTTATTTATTTCTACCTTTTATGTCATTTACATTTTTGTTGTCAGGAGGGGATCTCTGAAAACTATGTAAATTGCATTTTAGTTACTGAGTATTTTGTAATTCTTTTTTTTTCTCCAGAAAAAGACTTTTTCTTTGTGTGTTTGTACTGAGACCTGTGGCTGCTTCACTTTTAGTTGTCAAGAATAGTTGGAGGTTAAAAGTTGTAAAACATTTATATTGTGGTCATCTGCCTCTAATTGTTTCTTGAATATTTATTGAATATGCAGAAGCACAAAGATTTTCAAAATATCTGATATTTTTTGCTCTGATACAGTTATATGTTATTCATTCTCAAGCTTTTGTTTTTGGTAGTAGAGTTTTTCCCACATGCGTCTGGGATCACAGGAAGGGAAAGCATTTTTGGAGAATCAAGGGGTTTTCTGGAAGAGGTGACACTGGGGCTGGGTTAGAATATAGGGTGACTGGTGAAAGATAGTGGCAGGAATTTGGTTGGGAAGGAGGCTGCTGCAAGAGAGACTTGTAGAGTAGATCGTCAAGGAACTTGCCTGTACTAAGTGGCAAGCAGGGGAAAAGCAGAATATTGTGACATTGTAATACATGATAATTCTGTAATTAGAAATCATGGAGGAGCCAAAGCAGGTGTGTGAACTTCTTTTTAGATTTAAATCACACCAGAACATTAAAAAAGTTCTTGCACACCTGCTAACACACTTCAAAGTTAATTTGACCCAGTGATCGGGATTAAGTTGTCTGACAGACATGGCTGAGTTTCCAAGGAATTAAAATTGCTCCAGTGATTTCATCTTATCCAGAGTAGGCACGTCATTCCCTTTCCTTCTTTGCTCCCCTTACCCTCCATTCCTCCCTCCCTCCTTCTCACCTACCTATCCTTTCTTCAGTTCTTCAGTTCTCTTCCCTTTCTCTCCTTCTCTTCCCCTCCCATTCACTCTTTCCCTCCTCTCTTTCCCTCCCTCCTTTCCTTCCTCTCTTCCTTCCTCCCTCCCTCCTTTCCTTCCTCTCTTCCTTCCTTCCTCCCTCCCTCCTTTCCTTCCTCTCTTCCTTCCTTCCTCCCTCCCTCCTTCTCTTCCTCTCTTCCTTCCTTCCTCCCTCCCTCCTTTCCTTCCTCCCTTCCTTCTTCCCTCCCTCCCTCTCT
>PVKC010012089.1:8181-24195 GCA_004027635.1 Crocidura indochinensis
TTGGTTTAACATCCATAAATCTATCAACATCATACACAACATCAACAAGAAGAAAAATAAAAATCACATGATCATATCAATAGATGCAGAGAAAGCATTTGATAAGGTCCAACACCCATTCTTAATCAAAACTCTCAGCAAGATGGGAATGGAAGGAACCTTCCTCAATCTAGTTGAAGCCATCTACCACAAGCCAATGACAAATATTATCCTTAATGGAGAAAAACTAAAAGCCTTTCCTCTAAATTCTGGTACAAGACAAGGCTGTCCGCTCTCACCACTCCTCTTCAACATAGTACTGCAAGTTCTTTCTACACTGATCAGGCAAGAAAAGGATTTCAAGGGAATTCAGATAGGAAAGGAAGAAGTCAAGCTCTCATTGTTTGCAGACGACATGATACTCTACCTAGAAAACCCTAAAGACTCTACCACAAAGCTTCTAGAAACAATAGACTCATATAGCAAGGTGGCAGGCTACAAAATTAACACACAGAAATCAATGGCCTTTTTATACACCAATAATGATAGGGAAGAGATGGAAGTCAAGAAGGCAATACCATTCACAATAGCACCACACAAACTCAAATATCTTGGAGTCAACTTGACCAAAGTCGCGAAGGACCTATACAAAGAAAACTATAAAACTCTGCTCCAAGAAATAAGAGAGGACACACGGAAATGGAAACACATACCCAGCTCATGGATTGGCAATACTCCCCAAAGCATTATACAGATTTAATGCAATTCCTATAAAGATACCCATGACATTCTTCAAAGAAGTGGATCAAACACTTATGAAGTTCATCTGGAACAATAAACACCCTAGAATAGCTAAATCACTCCTAGGGGAAAGGAAAATGGGAGGCATTACTTTCCCCATCTTTAAACTGTACTACAAAGCAATATTTATCAAAACATGGTATTGGAATAAAGACAGACCTTCAGATCAGTGGAATAGGCTTGAATTCTCAGACATTGTCCCCAGACATACAAGTACCTAATTTTTGACAATGGAGCAAGAAATCCTAAGTGGAGCAGGTAAAACCTCTTCAACAAGTGGTGCTGGCAGAACTGGTTAGCCACTTGCAAAAAAGCGAACATAGACCCCCAGTTAACATCATGTACGAAGGTAAAATCCAAATAGATTAAAGACCTTGATATCAGACCTGATACCATAAGGTATATAGAACAGCACGTCAGTGAAACACTCCATGACATTTAGATGAAAGTCATCTTCAAGGAGGAAACTACATTTTCCAAACAAGTGGAAGCAGAGATCAACAGATGAGAATACATTAAACTGAGAAGCGTCTGTACCTCAAAAGAAATAGTGCCCAGGATACAAGAGTCACCCACCAAGTGGGAGAAACTATTCACCCAACACCCATCAGACAAGGGGCTAATATCCAAAATATACAGGGCACTGACAGAACTTTACAAGAAAAAAACATCTAATCCCATCAAAAAATGGGGAGAAGAAATGAACAGACACTTTGATAAAAAAAAGTAATACAAATGGCCAAAAGGCACATGAAAAAATGCTCCTTGTCACTAATCATCAGGGAGATGCAAATCAAAACAACAACGATGAGATACCACCTCACACCATAGAGTTTGGTGCACATCACAAAGAATGAGAATAACCAGTGCTGGCGGGGATGTGGAGAGAAAAGAACTCTTATCCACTGCTGGTGGGAATGCCGTCTACTCCAACCTCTATGGAAAGCAATATGGAGATTTCTCCAAAATCTGGAAATTGAGCTCCCATTCGACCCAGCTATTCCACTGCTACAGATATATCCTAAGAACACAAGAATACAATACAAAAACCCCTTCCTCATACCTATATTTATTGCAGCTCTACTCACAATAGCCAGGCTTTGGAAACAACCAAGATGCCCTTCAACAGACGTATGAATAAAGAAACTGTGGTACATATACACAATGGAATATTATGCAGCCATCAGGAGAGATGAAGTCATGAAGTTTTCCTATACATGGATGTACATGGAATCTACCATGCTCAGTGAAATAAGTCAGAGGGAGAGAGAGAGAGATGCAGAATAATCTCTCTCATCTATGGATTCTGAGAAAAATAAAAGTTATTTTTGCACCAATCCTCAGAGACAATGGGAGGAGGGCTGGAACGTCCAGCTCACTTCATGAAGCTCACCACAAAAAGTGGTGAGTGCAGTTCTAGAAATAACTACACAGAGAACTACCCTAATCATGTGAATGAATGAGGAAACTGGAAAGCCTGTCTAGAGTACAGGTAGGGGTGGGTTGGGAGGGAGGGAGATTTGGGGCATTGGTGGTGGAAATGTTGTACTGGTGAAGGGGGTGTTCCTTACATGACTGAAACCTAATCACAACCATATATGTAATCAAGATATTTAAATAAAGAAAAAAATTAGTAATCTTGGCAAAAAAAAAGTGAACTCAGATCTCTCTTTAATGTCATGCACAAAGATCAAATAACAATTGATTAAAAATCTTGATATCAGATCTGAAACATAACATATATAGAGGAAAATGCAGACAGAATACTCCATGATATTGAAGCTATAGGCATCTTCAAGGATGAAACATCATTGGCCAAGCATGTGGAAACAAAGATAAACAAATGAGACTACATTAAAATGAGAAGCTTCTGCACTTTTTTTTTTTTTGGTTTTTGGGTCACACCCGACAGTGCTCAGGGGTTACTCCTGGCTCCATGCTCAGAAATTGCTCCTGGCAGGCACAGGGGACCATATGGGGCACCGGGATTCGAACCGATGACCTTTTGCATGAAAGGCAAACGCCTTACCTCCATGCTATCTCCCGGGCCCCTGAACTCCTCTATTGTCTCTGGATATTATTACTACATTATCTTTTATTTTTCTTATATCCCATAAATGAGTGAGATTACTCTATCTACCCCTTCCCGTTGACTCATTACACTCAGCATAATAATATCCATATCCATCCATGCATAGGCAAATTTCTTTTTAAAAAAAAACTTTATTGACTAATTGATTGATTGGTTGTTGGACCATACCTAGTGGTGCTCAGGGGTTACTCCTGGCTCTGCACTCAGAAATCACCTGTGGCAGGCTGGTGGACCATATGGGTGCTGGGAATTGAACTGGGTCTCTCCTGGGTCAGCCGCATGCAAGGCAAATGCCCTATCATTGTGCTATCTCTCTAGCCCTGCATAAGCAAATTTCATAATTCCATTTTCCCTAACCCCTGCACTTGTTTTCCATTGTGTAGCTCACCATGGTTTCTTTAGCTACACATTTGTTCTCAGGCACTTGGGCTATTTCTAGATTCTGGCTACTGGAAATAGTGCTGCAATGAACATAGGAATGGAGAGGGCTTTACTGCATGGTATTTATTAGTTCCTGAGTTATATACCTAGAAATGGTATTGTTGGATTATATGGAAGCTCAATTTCTAGTTTTTAAAAAATATCTATAATGTTTACAAAGAGGCTGGACCAGTCTACATTCCCACCAGCAATGAATGAGAGTCCCTTCCTCCTTGCATTTGCAACAGCACTAGTTGTTCTTGCTCTGTGTGATATTTGCTAATCTCTGTGGTGTGAGATGGTACCTCATGGTTGTTTTGATTTGCATCTTCCTGATGATTGGCAATGTGAAATATTTTTTTTCATGTGTCTTTTGGCCATCTGTATTTCTTCTTTGAGGAAATGTCCGTTCATTTCTTCTCCTCATTTTTGTATGGGGTTAATGAATTTTTTTCTTGTTAAGTTCTATCAGTGCCTTGTATAGCTTAGATATTAAGCCCTTATCTGATAGGTGTTGGATAAATAGTTTCTACCATTTTGTGGGCAGTCTTTGTATCCTCATTACTGTTTCCTTTAAAGTGCAGAAGCTGGGGCCCCGGAGATAGCATGGAGGTAAGAGGAGTTTAGGAGGACTAGTACATGGTAAGAAGCTTACCACAAATAATGGAGCACTGAAGTTAGGCAAACAAAGGACCACTCTGACAATGATGATTGGATCTATTCACTCTGGATAATAACTGGGTGCTGGATAGAGGTAAAGTACCGCTTTATTAACAATAGTGCAAAACACAGTGTCTAAATAAGGAGGATAGAGGTGCAAAAAATTTAAATAAATGAAGATGTTTCATCTGGCTTTTCACCCCTCCCCTTGGGGTTGGGCTGAAACCCAATAAGAATATACTAGCTATGAAAAGAGATATGGCAGAAAGTGGACTAGTAGAATAGGGATATAGGGACACAGGCACCTTATCCCCAGAAAACTGGACACACATTCTTTTCCAATGCACATGTGTCATTCTCCAGGATAGACCACATGCTGGCCCATAAAACATACCTTCATATAATCAAGAGGATAGAAATTATACAAACCACCTTCTCAGATCACAATGCACTGAAAGTAGAAGTGAACTACAAAGGGACACAGAAGAAAAACTTTAAAATCTGGAAATTAAACAGCTCGCTACAGAACAACCAATGGGCCAGATATAAAATCAAAGAGGAAATCAAATGCAAATGAGGACATAAATGATCAGAATTTGTGGGACGTAGCAAAAGCAGTGCCAAGAGGAAAATTTATAGCTTTGCAAGCACACATCAGGAAGGAAGAAGAGATCTACATATAGCTTAATGACACCGCTTATAAAATTAAAAAATGATCAAAAAAAAGAGAAAGTGCAGCAGGCAGGGTGCATGCTGCTGACCAGAGTTCAATCTCTGTAGCCCACATGATCTCTAAACCTGCTGAAGGGATCCCTGAATGCAGAGTTAAGAGTAACTGCTTTGCCAAAGGAATCAAAAAAACTTGACTAATTTCAATCCAATCTGCATCGATTGCTCTCCATGTTCTTTTCCAGTTTTATATGTAACTCCATAATTTTTCACTATTCCCAGACTTCTTATATCCAATCAGGAGGCACCCAGTTAAGAGCCAAATGAATGTATTTCCTTTTGTAGTTCAAGAATCATGAGACCCAACCTTTAGTGGTCTGACCTTCCTCCTGAAAAGACCTCCACCTGAGGAGGGTGTGAGGAGGGCTGAACAGGACAAGGCACTCACACACTGGAATGGGTAGAGAATGGTGGGAGCATACTTTGGAACCAACTCTGAACAGTTCAAAACCTGTACTGCTAAGTTCTCGTCTTCTTACTGTGTTACTACAAAATAGATGTTTCTTAATAACAAGTATTCCAGCTTTACAACCTTTAAGTATTTTGACATCTAAGGGGTGAACTAGTGTTGGTAGAGGCCTTTGGATTGGTCCTCATATTGACTTCTAACTAGATGTCTCTCAATTGATTCCTTTGGTTTTTCTTGTTAAAAAGATGTTGCCCCATTGCCTCCTCATCTGGCTTTACCCCCACCCCTTGGGAGGTGGGCTTTGTCTATCCCAATAAAGGCTATTCAGGCTGCCTGGAAGGGCAGCTGCCATGTTGGCTCATGGTTCCACATAGTGGAGCGATTGGCTTGTGGGTGAACAGCTTGAGGAGGTAGTTTCTGGCCTGCTATTTCTTCCCAACTGTGTGTGGATTATTTCCTGCATCAGAATTGCTGCCGGATATGTGTCACTGGTCCTACTCAGACAGGAAGCAAGGGAATCTCTCTCCCTCTCTGGGGATTGTGGAATTCACAACCCATCATTTGCATCTTTGTCTTGAACTTTGAAATGATGAAAGGCCATTCTACACCCTCACGTGCAGAAGTAAATTGTCTGAGTTTTACATGTTGGGGCTAAACAAGTTGCCTACATTATGCAAGCTGAGGAGAGCATGAGTGGATGGATGATAAATATATTAAGTTAGCATCTGAAATGAATTCTCATTTTCCTTCTCTCAATAATCAAAAACATGCCTGTCTCTAAGTGCTCTGAGGCCCTGAGGTTATTCTATTAATATTTATAGGACAACATACATCAATTATATATGCACCAAAAATCTATCTTGCACACAATATCCATTAATAGCATGTTGAAATTTCTATACTATGACTGAAAAATGATATGAGAGACAGAATCCTGTGGTATGAAAGAATATTGATGGTGAATTTTAGGACTTTGCACAAAGGCATCCCTGAAACCTTCAGAAAATCCTTTTATTAAACACCTTTAGTACAAACATGATTGTAGTTGGGTTTCAGTCCTTTTTCTGACCAGAGACACAACTCTGAGCCTCACCCATATGGGCTCCACCACTTAATCACATCCCTGGCCCCTCCTATGGAAATGTTGAGAATTCCAGGGAACTAAAGTCATTCGTGTATTCATCCCAATCCAAGCCCTAGAAGATCACTCAAGCTCAATTTTCTCTCCCTCCTTTTTGCCTCTGTCACACACATCTCATGCCATTTCTGCTTTCATGCATCAATGGAAAGGATTTCCCTCTGAGCTCCAGACTGACTTGCTCTGCAGCTGACTTACTTTGCCCCCACCTTTTCTTTTTCTACACACTCTCACTATTCAAAGCCCCTTTGGGGGGGGGGACCAGAGCAATAGCACAGCGGTAGGGCATTTACCTTGCACCTAGTTGACCCAGGACAGACGGATGTGGGTTCAATCCCTAGCATCCCATAAGGTTCCCCGAGCCAGGAGTGATTTCTGATCTCAGAGCCAGAAGTAACCCCTGAGCACTTCTGGGTGTGGCCAAACAAACAAAGAAACGAAGAAACAAAAATCATCAAAGCCCCTTCCTTCCCTGGCCCCAGGTTTTCTGCCTGGGGTTCCTACCTTACCTCTACGTTTCCTGCCTTGATTCTTCCTCCCTTCTGTCCTATTCTATATATGAAAGCATTTATGATGGGCTGAGGGAGATCATTTAAAGACCTGGAGAGCTCAGGCTTTACATACTGGAAATTTAAGACCAATCCAGCAAAGACACAACCAAGCCAACTATCACTAGGAGTGACACATGGCACCACTGGACATAACCCAAGACCAAGTGAAAATCAAAAGTAAACATCTGTAGCAAGGAAACTGATCTCTATCAACCTCTCATCATGCAATGACCTCAACAGAGGTTCCAATCCCTGTATCACCAGGATACCCAAGTAATCTGTGGCATCCTGCTGCACATTTGAGCACCACTTGGGAGATCCCCACCAGAGAAAATCACCAAGATGACATGTGAAAAATGGATCGCTGTATACGAACCTAGAGATTCTCATTCTGGGGGCGAGAAAAGAGATCCAGGATTCTGCTAGTCCTGAAAAGGAACTGAAGTGGCCTGTAAAGCAAAAGGATTGCTCTTGTAGTGCAAATATTAGGTAGGAAGCAAGTCAATGGACAGGTTATTTTAGACTTCATCATTTCAGTGCACTGTAGGAAGCACTGGGCACCATCATAACAGGACTTAAAAGTCACCAAAATAGATCAGCAATGTGGACATGCCACATGCCCAGATACCGCACATCTAACTTGTGAGGAAACTAAGACCCAATGGACCTCACGGAACAGACTTTGTCTAGCCCAGCTCACTAGTCTCAAGTGTGTATAAGGGTAGACAAAGGTAGCAGGTCACGAGTGTGGAATGATGGGTTGCGTGTTCCAAAATTCCCAAAGAGGGAGAGGGATCCCCATACCCCTAGTCCAGGTAGGACAGGAGAGGCAGGTCCAACAACAATTTCAACCCAGAAATAATCCACACACAGTTGGGAAGGAATAGCAGGCCAGAAACTAACACTGCAAGCTGTTCACCCACAAGTCAGTTGCTCCACCACGTGGAACCATGGACCAAGATGGCAGCCCTTCCTCCATGCCTCCTAAGTAGACTTTATTGGGAAAAACAAGGCCCACCCCCAAGGGGAATGGAAAAAGCTAGATGAGGAGGCAATGGGGAAACATCTGTTTAACAGGAAAACCAAAGGAACCAATCTAGAGACTTCTAATTTGAGTGCGATATGAAGATCAAAGGCCTTTACCAACAATAATACACTAACTGTAGAGCTTGGCATGGACCTTCCCATATCTTGCCATCTATCAACTGGCAATAAACAGCTTAAAAAGTTCCCTAGACTGTCTCCAAGTAGAGCTCCATTTCAGATACTGGAAGGAACTGTACTCCCATCTCAGAAGCAGATTTGAAATGGAAAACGTGATGTCAGAGGCAAAGGAAATTAAATGTAAAGCAATCGCAATGTAGGAAATGAAGATTGCTTAGTAACATATCCTGGTGTTTTGGAATCACTAACACCAGATTAGAACCAGACAGTAAGATAGTTAAGACAAAAGCAAGTTCATTAAAATATAATCATGCCCTTCTCCTTTATGTATTAAATTGGAAGCTGTGAGTGATGCCTTTAATTATAGCGCTGATGTTTGAGGCGCTAAGCAGTTTATTTGAAGTGACAGTATCATTTTCTTATTACATAATTACTTCTTCGGAATTTGTAATGTAAACAAATGGGAGACTAATAATATGGAGACAGAAGTAAAACTGATAGTATGCACTGGTAATCTTAATGTATTTATTTCGGATTGCTGACACAGACTTCATTTAGTTAAGACTAATGTCTGACTCAAGGAAAAGGTAAGAGACTTACTTCTTTGATAGGAGCTCCTGGGATTAAAAAAAAAGGTTCAAAGATACAACAGTGTCCACACACAAAATCATTATCAATGTCGTTTCTCCATGCTTTGCATGCCTACATATATATATTTCAGACACACTTAAAAGTTGCTTCAAACTTAGACCTCCATAAAGGCATTAAAGAGCTAAATGCAAAAGAACGAATTCTTTTTGTTTTTTAAAGATGTATTTATTTATTTAAAATATTTTGGTTTGGGGGTCACACCCAGCAGCATTCAGGGGTTACTCCTGGCTCTGAGCTCAGAAATCGCTCCTGGAGGGCTTGGGGAGTCATATGGGATGCCATTCTGGGTCATCCATGTGCAAGGAAAACACCCTACAGTTGTGCTTTCGCTCCGGCCCCTTAAAAGAACAAAGTATTACCCTGAGTAGGAAACCAGGTCTAAGATGGTTTTGAAGTCACTCTCATGTCCTGTGATCTCAAATTCTGATCATAATTAATTAATTAATTAATTAAACCCAATTCCACCTATCTAGATGTTCACACATAGTATAAGATACATTTCTGATATATTTGTACCATTTAAAATTTTACTTTGTACAATTTTTACATTTAAAATATCCTCTAATCCTCTATGAGTTAAAGAAATGTTCATCTTGGGGGGCAGAGAGAAAGCATGGAGTAGATAAGGTGTTTGCCTTGCATGCAGAAGGGCGGTGGTTCAAATCCCAGGATCTCATATGGTCCCCTGAACCTGCCAGGAGCGATTTCTGAGTGTAGACCCAGGAGTAACCCCTGAGAGCTGCCAGGTGTGATCCAAAAACAAAAACAAAAAGAAAGAAAGAAATGATCATCTTAGATCACATAGCAAATTTTGTCAGCAAACTTTTGCTAGGATGTTGTTGGAATTATGAAGCAAGAACAGAGGAGTATTACATACCATGCTCCTTTCATGTCTATAAATGGCCACAGAAGTGATGTTGTATGCAGACTTTAGGTGACAGTGATCATTCTTACTGAGCAAGCTGCAACTGAAGCTTCAAAGGGATCTGCTGGGCAATTCCATCTATAACAACAGATGTTTATATGCCCAAAAAGCTCTCGTGTGCACGTAAAAAAAAATTGAAAACTAATGAGTTTAGCCATAAGGATAATGATGGGCTTATTTTTTTTTCTTTCATTATTTCTTTGAAACTTAGAACAGCTAGAGGTGTCTACTAAATTACTTAATGTAATATGCATTATCCTATTCTGGCTTAATATCTACCATGAAACTCTCTGTGTCTTCTGTGCTCAAGAAATAACCCATCAAGAGTTGACCATATTCTACATTGGGCCTATCGTAAGAATGTTTGTCTCTAATATACCACAGTAGAGTATATGATCATGCAAGGAGTCTAAAGTTAATCCCATGACAGTATACTTCAGGGGTGGAGAAACCCTGTATCTCCTAGGCCAAGAGTATTCCCTGTATAATATCCTCAATAGTTACTGTGCCTATGCAGGGGGAGGAGAAAAAAAAAGCACAAAATAATCATTTTCCACATATATATTTCTTGATTAATCGATTTTTGACTTTATTTTGGTGTAGATATTGAAGTTGATGTCTCCAATTTTATTTTATTTTATTTTATCTTTTTCTTTTTGAACTCTGGCATGGTTTGATTTCAGAACCAAGACTATTATATGATGCTTGTCTTTATTGCTGTAGTGCTCAGTGGATATTTAATTTAATATTTCTTTCTGTATTGTTGTGGTGTTTCAATTATCTTTTTCATGTCCTCTCTCAAACTGAGGTTGAAAGTCTCTAGAAGAACTCCGTCCATATTCAGCTTATTTGATTTATTTATTTTTTTCTTATTTTTTACCCCATTCTATTGCTTTTCTTTCCTTCAAACAAAACCACATAACTCGAATTATCTAGCTTTGCCTCTCAAATAGAAGAGGAAACAAGGAGGATACCAGGACCAAACATATATATGATCACTAATAGTAAGCTAGACAAAGAGGGGACCAACTACTCTAGCAGCCCTGAGGGTGAAGGTGGGAGATAGGCATTGCAGAAAGGGAATGGGGATGGAAGGAGGACAAATTTGGTGATGGGTGTTCCCCTGATTCAATAATGTTAATATGTACCTAACATACTACTGTGAAAGATATGTAAGCCAATATGATCAAAATAAAAATTAAAAACAAAACTCCACAGCTTATGATAATGAGAAGTTCAGCAGAATAAAATTAATGTTTGGAACTAAAAGCAACGGTAATAACAAGGGATGCCACAGTAACTGCAATAATTATTGCCTGACTACAATAGATGAATTGTGATCCATGCTGCAATTCTAAGTTAAAGAACAACTTTATGACAAAGATTAAAAAGGAAGGCAGAAAAATTGTTAGACATATACAGAAACTATAAATACATGTTACAAGGACTCTCAGTTATAGTGACGAGTATATTCTTTATTCTTATTTAGAAATATTCTTCCATGAGGAATAACATTGCCTTAGTAAATATAGCCAACATTAGGGAATTTCAAATTCTGTGAATATTGGGTTACTCTGGACACACCAAATCAAATGTTTTACTTTATATATCTCAAGCCCACCTTGATCTTAAATTGTTTTACCTTCTCTTTCCCTATAAGCTGATCCCTAAAACATGATCAGCAGGTCTCTACTCTCATCATCATTTGGGATGTTTTTCTCTGATATATTAGAGATTTTACAAGTTTCATGCTTCCAGAGATTGAAGGAGTAACTCCTTACCACATAGATATTCTCAGGGTCTGGATTCATCTAGAGGTAGGTTCATGCTTCTAGGCAAATGCTGTGTTTCACAGAGATAGCAAAATACCATAAGATGATCATGACCTAGATTTCAGTGCCTCCAAATCCAGGATCCAGGTTATGTTTGAAGGTTCAACCTCCCTTTTTATTTGTCTTTGTTTTGGAGGGGAGGGGTAATACCCAGCAGTGCTCAGGATTACTCCTGGCTCTCTGCTCAGAAATCGCTCCTGGCAGGCTCAGGGGACCATATGGGATGCCGGGATTCAAACCACTGTCCTTTTGCAGGAAAGGCAAACACCCTACCTCTATGCCTTCTCTCCGGCCCCTCTTTTTATTTTTCACTAAGATTTATGATACTTTAATCAATCCCACTTGTTTTGTACTGAGAAATAACAAAGACCAAATGTATTTGCGTGTTTAGAAGGCATGTATGTTAGATCTGAATTTTGTCTTATATGCTGAGTATGGAAGCTAACCTGTTTGTAAAATACAAACTTAGTGTTTAAGCATTAATCAACATTTTCTCTTTGGATAAAAGAAGTTGAATGATCTGCTCACATGAAGTCAGAAGAAACTAGCCAAGTTATTGAAGTGAGATGAGTCATATTCTCTTCTTTCTTCACCGTATTATGTTGGTATAATTTTACCTGATTCTTATAAAAAGACCAGTTCTACTTTCAAAATCCTACATACACATCCACTTAACTCTCCAAGCTGGTATATCATAGAACCTTCCAGCAAGAAGGATGTGAATCTACCAGGAGACTATGGCCACATATCTCTAAACCTTCAAAGATACCATGGGCTGCATGCCTTTTGCTCAGAGGCAATTAAGGACCAGGACTCCACTAAAACACAGATGCTCTGCTTCAGGCATTTAATTCTTCTCTGAACATCTGGTGCATCTCATACAGAAGACAGTGAGCTTCTTGAGGTCAAGGATTAAGTGTTATCAACTCGTATATAATTTCCAATGCTTGACATGTGATCCAGCTCAATCCTTTTAAATAAATGAACAAGTGGAATTTTGAACTTAAAACTGAAGATGGCTGAATTGTGGCCCTCCAATGTTACCTCCAAAGGTACAAGTTTAAAGACTCTCACCAATGTCAGTTCACTGGTGGTGACAGGACCACAAGTGCATGGAAATGACTGCAATTTATAGTGTTGCACCAAGAATGGCTGAAATTCAGAGATGAATATTAAAAACGTGACTGAGTTAGTGTGTGTGCCAAAGATGATTTGAACTTGGGAATGAATGTAAATGGAAGTGACTGCATTCTAGGGCAGTCAGGGTTGTGAACCATGGATGATGGAAATTTACAGATGGGGCCAGAGAGATAGTACAGCAGTAGGGCATTTGCTTTGCATGGTATCGACCTGTGACAGACCCAGGTTCAATCCCTGATATCCCATACAGTCCCCCAAGCCTGCCAGGAGCAATTTCTGAGCACAGAACCAGCAGTAACCCCTGAACGCTGCTGGATGTGACCCAACCTCCCCTCAAAAAAGAAACTTATGAATGAATACTTATGAAATGACTCAGTTTGTGTGTGTGTCAATGATAAGTTAAGTATATAAATTAATGTGTTTGAATCTGTTTTACTATGTTTGAATCTATGTTTGAGTTTGATGTGCACTAGTGAATTTTTTTAACTAGTGGATTTTTTAATCTTCCACTGGACCACACATGGTCAAATAACTTGGGTTTAACAGTCTTTTCTGGTTCTGTATCTTGGCCTCGCTCTGACATCACCCTGCACTCTGGTTCTGCACCCTGGTTTTGACATCAGTTGTGACCCCCTCATCACAAAACCATCCACGCGCTGTTTACTCATTCCATAAAACCTATATGCACATATAAAATCTTATATATATATATATATATATATATATATATATATATATATGATGATCTCATGATGTATATAAGATGTCTCATGAGAGTATGAGAAACAAGGTGTGGCAGGCAGCTGAAACTGAGGCATGCAGGCTAGGAGTCTTGACAGCTAAGATATGGGTCTTGCCTCTCCCAGTACAGAGACTCTATTTACCCTCCATGTACTTCTCAGCATAACACTGGCTCACAAGATCATAGACCACAAGTGTCTGAGGAGGCAGTGCCCATCTAGGGGCTGCTCTTGTGCTTTAGTTGCATAAATATGAACAATCAGATAATTGATTCATCCCATGTAATACACGCTAGCTGTGATTTTCTATTATGCTAGAGAAAGTAGCATAAGAAGCAATGAAGCCCCGGATTAAAGACTCAAGATGTTCCAATACTACAGCAGGGAATAAAACTAAAAATAAAACACCCCACCTCACCCAGCCAACACTTTCTCCCCAGGCACTCCCTAATCCATGAACCCCTGTGGATTAGAGCTAACACCCTCCTTACAATCCAGCCTCCCTCTGCACTCCTGCTCTAAAAATCACACTCTCTCAAACTGAGATCTCTCAAGCTGCCTTTTTCTGCCTAAAAGAAAGTGGCTACTTTCATCAGAGCATGTGTGAAATCAATTTTCTTCACCTTTCACTTTGCAACGCAACGTTAAATATAGCTCAAGGAGCTGTTCTGCTTAACAACATCAATGACTTACATATTTACATACTATCTTCAATCTCATATTTCCAAATAGCCACTGAGTTCTAAACATTTTTTTCTTTTTTAAAATAATATCTTTATTTAAGCACCATAATTACAAGCATGTTTGTAGTTGGGTTTCGGTCATAAGAAGAACACCCCCCCTTTCACCAGTGCAATTTCTCACCGTTAATATCTGCCATCACCCTCCTCACCTCCTGCCAGTTTCAAGATAGGCATTCTACTTCTCTCACTCATTAACATTGCCATGATAGTTGTTAGTGTAGTTATTTCTCTAACTGCACTCATCACTCTTTGTGGTAAGCTTCATACTATGGGCTGGTCCTTCCAGCCCTCATCTGTCTCTGGGCATTATTACAATAAAACTTTTGTTTTTCTTAAAACCCATAGATGAGGGAAACCATTCTGCGTCTTTCTCTCTCCCTCTGACTTATTTCACTCAGCATAATAGTTCCCATGTCCATCCATGTATAGGAAAATTTCATGACTTCATTTCTTAATATCCCATTGTGTATATTTGAGCCCTACCTTTAAAAAAGTCCCTAAACTAGATGATTACATTGGGAGGGGCAAGAAAAAGGACACACCCAGAAATTTTCAGTGCTTACTCCTAGCTCTGTACTCAGAAATTATTCCTAGAAATTCTGGATTGAACACATGCAAGGCAAGCAATATATCTGCTATATTATCTCTCCAGACCCAATGATAATATCTTCAAAAATTTTTTAATGAAGAAACTAGTATTCTCTCAGCTTAAATCCGTTTTAAAATGCATTAAAAGCCCTTATCAAAATTTTGTAATAAGCTGCAGGCAGACTCAGTTCGGTAGGCGCAGTTGAGAACTAATCAGTTAGTGGGAAAAGTGGCACCGCATAGTTAATGGAGACCCTGAGAAGTGCAAGGGAAATAAGAAACTGCTGTCAGCACAGTCTCTAGCAGCAACAGCAAAGAAGCAAAGGATGCTTACATCCCCCTCTCTCTGGCACTCACCAAATGTGAGATCTCAGAGCGACAAAGGTCACGAAAGAGTAGCGAGGCAAGATCGAAGAACACACAACACTGTCTTATCAGCTCCACTGGTACTACTGACAGAAATGCATCCCATGATGGCAAAGACACCTCTAAGGTGTATAGACTAGTGGAACCAAAGTCCCCCTTTAGTTCTGTCAATCTCATTGACAAATAACCATTATGACAGAGGCTCAACAGTGGGCAAAGGACCCTATCAAAACCACCTTGAAAAGAAGTGTTGGGGCGGGAGAGATAGCATGGAGGTAGGGCCATTGCCTTGCATGCAGGACAGTGGTTCAAATCCCAGCATCCCATATGGTCCCCTGAACCTGCCAGGAGCAATTTCTGAGTGTAGAGCCAAGAGTAGCCCCTGAGCGCTGCTGGTGAGACCCAGAAACAAACAAACAAACAAAAGAAGTGTTAGGAAGCAATTTTATTCAACATAACTCAATAAACTCTTGTTGACGTTTCACACTGTGCTGCTTTCTTCACAAAATGCCTGAAACATCAGGGGAAAATTCACATACTGCCTTGCAGGACTCTCTGAGAAACACTGTGGAGCATCCTTGGAAAAAAAAAAGAAAGAAAGAAAGAAAATTTAAGAAAATTGAGACAGGAGAGAGAGTTCCACTACCACAAGAGAGAGAAATGAGCCATCTCCTGTAAGTCTCTCCTTCAGGATACAAAGTGTGGATTTTATCCCACTAAAAGGAAAGTTGAGGATTTTAGGCTAGGAGCAGCCTGCCCATCTTGCTGACATCCAGAAGAACTGTATGAGTTCTTCGCTCTATGAAGAGAGAATTGGGAGGAAGAAAGGGTGGAAGTAACAGACCAATTTGAAGGTGAGATAGAAAAGCCTGGAACAGTTTAAAGTCTAAAAACAGGGGCCCGGGAGATAGTATGGAGGTAAGGCGTTTGCCTTTCATGCAAAAGGTCATTAGGTTGGAATCCCAGTGCCCCATATGGTCCCCCGTGCCTGCCAGGAGAGCAATTTCTGAGCATGGAGCCAGGAGTAACCCCTGAGCACTGCTGGGTGTGACCCAAAAGCCAAAAAAAAAAAAAAAAAAAAAAGAA
>PVKC010012090.1:7214-24166 GCA_004027635.1 Crocidura indochinensis
ATAGCCAGGAGTAACCCCTGAGCGTCACCGGGTGTGGCCCAAAAACCAAAAAAAAAAAAAAAAGATAAAAAGATAAACTTAAAAAAATAGATACATGTACATGTATGTTCATTGCAACCCTCTTGACAAGAATCAAGTTATGGAGACATGGGCCAGAGACATGGGTACAGAGGCAAGGTGTTTGTCTTGCACGTAGTCAATCCAGAACGAGCGGTGGTTTGAATCCCGGCATTCCAAATGGTCCCCTGTGCCTGCCAGGAGTGACTTCTGAGTGCAGAGCTAGGAATAACCCATGAGCACTGCCAGGTGTGATCCAAAACAAAAACAAAAACAAACAAACAAAAAAAACAAACAAACCAGAGGCCAGAGAGATAGTATGGAGGGAGTGCATTTGCCTTATATACTGAAGGACGGTGGTTCGAATCCCGGCATCCCATATGGTCCCCGAGCCTGCTGGGAGTGATTTCTGAGCGTAGAGCCAGGAGTGCTGCTGGGTGTGACCACCCCCCCCACACACACACAAATAAAACAACCGGGAGACAGCCCAGTGCCTAACAACAAATGAATACATAGAGCAGAAGTGATATAAGCATACAATGGAATACTTCTCAGCAATTAGGAAACAGGAAAACTTATATTTTACTGTCAAGTGGATAGAACTGAAGGGAGTCATGCTAAAAGAAATAAATTTTAAGGAAAAAGACAAATATCTGATGGTCTCAGTCATATATGGGATTTAAAGGATCAAAGTGAGGGGACAGACAATGTCCATTGAAAACATATCCTTAGACTCTGGATACAGAATGGCAATTACCAGTGATTGGGGAGTAGCCTGAAGGCCCAATGAACTATTCTGAAGTAGATATAATGTGGTAAAATTATAACACTAAAATATATTCTAACTCTGAGGTGTGAGATCTACTATCCCATATTCTGAATTCTTATTACTTGCTGTCATTGATAGTTCCAGGACAATGAGTCAATCCATGTACTTATTAGCAAGAACTCTTATATTTCCAGATGTAGGGCTGGAATTTCTCTTAAAAGCTGTGACTTAACCTACTTGTTCTAGAAATTTGATAAACTGTGGTAGATTTTATTTATTTATTTATTTATTTATTTATTATTTATTTATTTTTGGTTTTCGGCCACACCCAGCGATACTCAGGGGTTACTCCTGGCTCTGCACTCAGAAATCGCTCCTGGCTTGGGGGACCTTATGGGATGCCTGGGATCAAATCTCAGTCTGTCCTCAGTCAGCTGTGTGTAAGGCAAATGCCCAACTGCTTGCAACATTACTCCAGCCTGCAGTTTATTTTTTAAGATAGTTATGTGGTGCTTACCTTTATTGTTGGAGTGCTCACTGGATATTTTACTTGACACTTCTTTTTGTACTGTTGTGCTGTTTCACCTTCCTTTTCCCCTTCGTCTCTCAAACCTAGGATGAGAGCCTCTAGAAGGACTCCCCCCATTTTCGATGTATTTGAGTTTTCCTCTAGTTTAGTACCTTTCTATTCTTCAAACAAAACCACATAACTTAAACTATCTAGTCCTGCCTCCCAATTAAGTGGAAAATAAGGGAGGTACCAAGACCAAACAGGTGTAGCACCTCTAAGTAGTAAGCTAGGTACAGAGTGGACCACTTATTCTAGCAGCCCCCAGGGTGAGGAAGGAGGATATGGGAGGTAGGATGGGAACGGAGGTGGAGGGAAGACAATTTGGTGATGGGAACTCCCTGTTTTTATGTTAATATGTACCTAAAATATTGTCTTCAATGATATGTAAGCCACTATGATTAAAATAAATATTATATTAAAAAAGATAGTTTTTATAATATAATTTTTACTTGAAAAAATAAGAAACTATGAAAAACAAATAATAAAGATAAATCATAATTATTGTACCAATACATTCTCGTTGTACTAAAGGCATGAAGGAGCAAGTGACCTATTCTGCTATCAAGCTGTCATAGTTCATCTCGGTATGAAGAGCCATAACTCACAGCTTCAGGGGGACAAAAAGAGTTGAAAAGGAAAAGTCATTTTCTTTGAAAAATCTGTAAGCTTCTTGCTCATCCTTCAAGCTCCTTCCCTGAGCATACCTATTGGACCAATGTCCCTGGAAACCAGGCATCAAAAGTACTTGTTGTGTTTTCTATTTCTATCTTCTCAATCTTCTAACCCTCCACTTTTCTGGCTTCCAACACTGTGGACAAAGAAGTGTGCTTAGCTATCCTGATTCTTTCCTCCTAGGTCACTTGCCATGCCTACCTGTTCAGATTGGAATTTGGGGAATGGCATCCCCAATGCATTAAGGGGATTTAGTTCTCTAATCATATCTGGTGAACCATCAGGTCTTTGTCAATAAAGTTTTTATTGAAATGTGACTACATTCATTTATTAAAGTTTTCCTCTTGTTGCCCTATTAGTGCTACCATGTGAATTGTGACAAAAATTGAGTAAAAAATAGCTATAAAATTTCTTTTTTTTTCTATAATGAAAGAGGCTACTCCATGCTCCATCCTAAAATCAGCGCAAAGACCAAAATCACCAACCACAGAAGACGGATTAAAATGACACTGAGGGAACAGAACTAGAACCACAAAGAAAGACTTCATCATAAGTTCCATTCCTTGACCTGTGCAGATACCGAGATCTCTAGATAGAGGTCTGACTTTATCTTTATTTTTTTTGTCCCCAAATTCACAATACAGACCAGGCAAGGGTCTGGGTTGAGGTGTATATGGGGTGCATTTACTGTATCTCCTCTTTCTATACAGTCAGTGTGAAGAACACAGCCTGTGGTAAGAATTGGGAGGCCTATAAAATTTCTTTACTGGATGTATACAGAATAAGTTTCCTAATTCCTCTTACAAAATATAATGGCAAATATTGCAACTGAGAGAGTTCAGTGCCAGACCATACAAGTAAGCCTGAAAAATGGTATGTGTGGTAATTTTTTTTGAGTATTTGGTATAAATGGTTTTGATAGACCTCTCAGGAAGTATTAGCAGCAAATACACTAAAACAACAAAATCCAACTTCCTGAAGAGAGATGTGGTGGTGAAATGTCCCATCCCTTTGCTTTTAATACTTTAATACTTGCAAGTTTAGCCAAGCTATTCCTCCAGATCTTAAAGTTACTATTTGAACACTAGAGAGTTGCTACCACACAGATTTGCTTAAAAAAATAAAATTAAGGCCACAGTGGATAAGGTATTTGCCTTGCACATGTCCTAGCTCAGCATCCTATGTGTTCTCCAAGCCTGCCAGGAATGATTATTTATTGATTGATTTCGAGTTTTGGCCACATGTGGTGACACTCAGGGGCTAATCTTGGCTATGAGCTCAGAAATTGCTCTTGGGTTGGAGGACCATATGGGATGCCAAAGGATAGAACTGCAGCCCGTTCTGTGTCAACCACATGCAAGGCAAATGCCCTACTGCTGCACCATCACTCCTACCCCCAGGAATGAGTCTTGAGTGCAGAGTCAAGAGTTAACCTTGGGGTCGTAGAGATAGTATGGAGGTAAGGTGTTTGCCTTGCATGCAGATGGTCAGTGGTTTGAATCCTGGCATCCCATATGGTCTCCTGACCTTGCCAGGAGAGATTTTTGAACATAGAGCCAGAAGTAACCACTGAGCACTGCTGGGTGTGACCCAAAAACTAAAAAAAAAAAAAAAAAAAAAAAAAAAAAAAAAAAAAAAAAAAAAAAAAAAAAAAAAAGAGTTAACCTTGAGTGCTACCCAGAGTGGCCCCGAACAAACAAACCACAAACAAATAAACAAAAACAAAAAATAAGATTATGGGGATACACATGATGTTTAGTGTAAGATAAAACTTAAATGGAAGTGAATCAATGAAAATGTTCTTATTCCATCTTTTCATTAGATGATCATGAACCAAATCAACAAATGGTGACTAGAGTCCTTTTCTGTATTAGTATCTTTATTTGAACACCTTGATTACAAATATGATTGTAGTTGGGTTTCAGTCATGTAAAGAACACGCCCCCCCTTTACCAGTGCAGTATTTCCACCACCAATGTCCCAAATCTCCCTCCACCCCACCCTAACCTCCTCTGCACTCTAGACAGGCTTTCCACTTCCCTCATTCATTCACATTGTTATGATAGTTCTCAGTGTAGTTATTTCTCTAACTGCACTCATCACTCTGCAGTGAGTTTCATGTCGTGAGCTAGACCTTCCAGCCCTCTTCTCTTTGTCTCTGAGGATTATTGAAAAAAATGTCTTTTATTTTTCTTAAAACCCATCGATGAGTGAGACTTTTCTGTGTCTATCTCTCTCCCTCTGACTTATTTCACTTAGCATAATAGATTTCATGTACATCCATGTATAAGATGACTTCATCTCTCCTGGTGGCTGCATAATATTCCATTGTGTATATGTACCACAGTTTATTTAGCCATTCATTTGTTGAAGGACATCTTGGTTGTTTCCAGAGTCTGGCTATTATAAATAGTGCTGCAATGAAAAGAGGTGTGAGGAAGGGATTTCTGTATTGCATTTTTGTGTTCCTATCCCTAGGAGTGGTATAGCTCGATCGTATGGGAGTTCAATTTCCAGGTTTTGGAGGAATCTCTATAAGGTTTTACTTATAAGTTTGGACTAGACGGCATTCTCACCAGCTGTGAATAAAAGTTCCTTTCTCTCCACATCCCTGCCCGCACTGCTTGTTCTCATTCTTTGTGATGTGCGCCAATCTCTGTGGCATGAGATGGTACCTCATAGTTGTTTTGATTTGCATCTCCCTGATGATTAGTGATGTGGAGCATTAGTGATGTGTGCCTTTGGCCATTTGTATTTCTTACTTTTTTTTTAATTATCAAATTGTCTGTTCATTCTCCTCCCTATTTTTTGATGGGATTAGATATTTTTTTCTCGTAGATTTATTTCAGTGCCCTGTATATTTTGATTATTAACCCCTTATCTGATGGATATTGGGTGAATAGTTTCTCCCACTCAGTAGTTGGCTCCTGTATCCTGGGCATTGTTTCCTTTGAGGTGTAGAAGCTTCTCAGCTTAATATAGTCCTATCTGTTTATCTCAGCTTCCACTTGTTTGGAGAGAGCAGTTTCCTCCTTGAAGATGCCTTTGGTGACTAGAATCCTAATCAAAGAATAGTGAGAATGCAAAATCTTCTAAATCTGCTTTTTTTTTTTTTTGTGAAAAGAAAACTCAACAGTGATCTATCAGTAATGAAATAGGATGATCTGTTTCCAATTCTGGGTATTAAACTATCATCTAGAAATACAGTCTCTTAAGAAAACCATGTTAAACAAAGGAATGTTCTAATAAAGTGAAAAAACTTGCAAAGCATACACAGATATATCTGTAGCCAGGTTACTGAACTATAAAATGCTTTAATTAAAATATATACACATTTACTTCTTTTTGAAAGTAGGGCTTTCAATGTTTCTTAGACGTTTCTTTCTAGAAGGTGAAAAAAAAATAAGTGGATAGGTGCCAAGGGTTTTGAATATTTTTTTTATTTAGTACATAGAACATATCCTGAAATCCTGAAATTTCCACATGACTTGTGCAAATGTTATATTCTATATCTTGTATTTGTTGATATTATTCCAATTCTTTCATAAACATTAAGGAAAATAATTAGTATATAAATTTATGAGTAGTACTCCATGATATAAAATTTTTACAAATATTTTGTGTAAAGAGGCAATTTAAAATTGTTTATATTAGTTATTGCTTGGCTTGAAATGATTTTTGATTTACTAGTTTGTTTTCCTGCAGTGTTGGATTTTTGCCACAGAAAATGAGTTATTTTTCCAAGATAAAGAGTAATATCTCTGATACCCATAAGACTAATTTAAAACAATTTAAGGCCTACATTTGTTTATAAAATATGCTTTATCTCACTAGAGGCATACAGACAGGCTATATTTCTCATCCTCTTTTGTAGTTCATTGTGTCCAAATGACTGATTCTCTAAAGGGGTTTGAATGGAAGTGATATAAACAATTGCTGGAGGAAGATTTTTAAAAAAGGGTGTACTGCCACATTATTTTTCCTGCATGAATATGACAAAAAGTCTTTAGATGGTGATACCAATGACAGAAGAAGTCAGATTTTATCCTTTATCATCTCCAAGATGACCAAGATGCACCTATCATGAGTTTTCATATTTGTGTTAGAGCTATTTGTCATTTTACAGTATTTTGACAATCCTAACTAAGATAGATTTCTGCAGATTTTCTTTAGAAGCTTGAAATGTCATACTAATTTGTATTAAGCTAAAATACATATTTTTAAATCAGAGCTTTTTAGTATACGATGTTTTCTTCATTAGCACTTATGTTCTGACACTAGTCATTATTAACCTTACAATGTGAAAACATTTAGGAAGTATTTTGTTATCTGGAAACACCAATAAAATTCATTGAGGGTAGTTATTAGAAAGATGTTCCTCAGGTGTCAGACCACACAATTGCAGAAAAGTAAATGAAAGCAATATGAAGTGCAACTTACATTTTTATGGATATTTCAGATAAAAATTATCATCAAATTACATGTTTTCTATTTT
The DNA here is from genome assembly GCA_004027635.1 of Crocidura indochinensis. Lineage (NCBI taxonomy): Eukaryota > Metazoa > Chordata > Mammalia > Eulipotyphla > Soricidae > Crocidura > Crocidura indochinensis. Next base: position 13,779 of record PVKC010012090.1, read on the forward strand.
ACAAAATCCTTTGCAAAGCATTCCTAGACTCCCCCAAATAATCATTATTGCCACTTAACACAGTTTTATGTAGTTAAAATCAGAAAGACTCGGGGCCCGGGAGATAGCATGGGGGTAAGGCGTTTGCCTTTCATGCAAAAAGTCATCGAATCCCGGTGCCCCATATGGTCCCCTGTGCCTGCCAGGAGCAATTTCTGAGCATGGAGCCAGGAGTAACCCCTGAGCACTGCCGGGTGTGAACCAAAAAAAAAAAAAATCAGAAAGACTCTGAATATCATTAGTAATAAAGCATATTTTTTTTTTACAACTTCTAGAAATTGCCTTAAGATTCATGAAGCATGGAATGACATGTATTGACTACATTAGATTTTGCACAGGAGGAAGTTGACAGCATTCAAGTTTTGCTATTCCGTTTGTCCAAAGACCAGATAGCATGCTTTATTATAAGTGGTATTTTCTTAACCTCAGCTACACTAGTCAGACTTTTATTACCCAAAGGATCTAGTTTTGAGAAATAAAAATTGAACTGTTTTATGCAGACTTACAAAAGAAAATGGATCAATATTTTTGATTTTGTGTTTTTATTGCACTTTATATATCACTAATAAGCATTCTTGTTACAAGAGGATGTGAATTTTTGCTTGTAATAAGAGCATATGGATGTTATGTTAAGTGCCTTGAAAGTTGTGCCAAATAGCTGACATGCATTCCTGTTTACAAAACTCTTTTTGACTACCTAATGATAATAGTTTTCCATAAAGAAAAAACATCTCTATTGGAATTACAAAGAAGAATTTTTCCCCTTGCTAGACTAAAAAAAATCAATGGAAATGTATTTTCCATACTTATCAAACATTACCCAAGAATTTTAAAGAACTCCTTTTAATTACTTGAAATATTATTTATATTTAATAGGTAAAGTTTTGGAACTCATTGTGTGCACATGTTATGGAAATCTTTGATTTTAATTTTACTGTCATATTTAGAATAGCACCATATATGATAAGGTGAAATATGAAGCACTAATCTGTGAAGGATGCATCACTTGAAACATTAAACAGCTTGTACTTCATGGTTTTCACATGTTATAGCAAGATTAGAAGTTAATCCTGAGAATTCAGTCTTTATTTCACCACTGGGTTTGGAAAACACATCTTCATTGGCAGACGTTTCCTTTATGGGTTTTCATTTTCCTACGATGGATTCCTAGAATAATAATTTAGTAGCTGTGTGTTCATTTGGAAGCTCATAAAGTAATAATGTCAATTATTAAAATCACTCTTTCCTTGGCATCTTTCATTCAGGAAAGAAGTGCATCTATGAATGTAATCCAGATTCTAAAATGGTGGAAGCCAGAAAAAATAAGAACCTCTGAGAAAGAAGGAAAGAAAAAAATCAAGCTTGAATGACAACTATACCTATGATTTTTCTATAAACACTGCTATTTGCTTGTCAAAATTATAGATAGAGCTCACTTTTGGGCCCCTGGAGACCCTTATTATTTGATAATGATAAATTACATTTGGTTTTCCTTTAATTTGTAACACTGTTAAACAATATTTTTAAACTATTGTTTATGTCTGGACATCTTTGGTGAAATTTCTCATTATACTAATTTTTAATGCACAGCATGATAGTATGTGAGTTTTCTACAGCTTTTGTCAAATATGATCACAAAAGAGATGTGAGTAAAGAGCACACATTTATGAAGTTATGGAAGGCCAAAATATGGTGGAGGCCTCTCCAAAACAAAATTAAATACATTGACGGGGTTGTATTCCTTTTTGGAGCATCTACAAAACAATCTATTTTCTTGTCTCTCCCAGTTTCTAGAGGCCACCCACATTCCTTGGCTCATCATCATTCTCTTTGTTCCCTCTTCAAAGTTTGTGAAGGCAGAGCACATTTTTTTCTGATCGTTTTGGAGCAGAAGTAGAATACTTTCTGCTTTACACAAAAGTATGTACTGAGTCAATCTTAGTCTAACCTGTGAAGTCCTTTTTTTTTTTTTTTAGATTTTTGGGTCACATACAGTGATGCTCAGAGGTTATTCCTGGCTCTGCACTCAGAAATCGCTCCTGGTTTGGGCAACCTAATGGGACACTGGGGGATTGAATCGTGGCCTTTCAGGGGTCTGCAGTGTGCAAGGTAAACACCCTGCTATCACTCCAGCCCTATGAAGTCTTTATTGACCAAGCTTATTGGGAATATTAATTGATGTTAAAGGTATTTGGGGTGGGTGGGCTGGGTGTCATTATTCAACTTAAAACTATTCCAGTAAAATATTCCAGTGTAAATAAAAATGAAGTGTCGGGGCCCGGGAGATAGCATGGAGGTAAGGCATTTGCCTTTTATACAAAAGGTCATCGGTTCGAATCCCGGTGCCCCATATGGTCCCCCCGTGCCTACCAGGAGCAATTTCTGAGCATGGAGCCAGGAGTAACCCCTGAGCACTGCCGGGTGAGATCCAAAAGCCAAAAAAAAAAAAAAGTAAAAAAAAATGAAGTGTCATAAATCATGGTATATTAATATTCATTTTAACCTATTAATGACAAAATTTGGAATATATTCAGTCATGTCATGATTTCAAAGTAGTGAGAATAACTCAATAATGACTGGACTGATCCCCAAACTGGAATCTGATCTAGTTGTAACAACCATGTTAAGGCTTGTGTGTTCCCACTTGTTATATCAGACTATTTTTTTGGGTTTCATAATTGCAGCCTGGGGCATATTGACCTAAGAAGTTCTTGAGTTGTATGATCAAGTTGTCCAGCCAAGAGAGAAGTGTATACATAAGCAAAAAGTGGGACTCTGCCTACTTAGTTCTTCCCTATTCCTAGTAGATTTTCAGTCAGTGCTGTTCTGGATGCTAGAGTTGTTAAGTGACGAGAAGTGATACTTTAATTTGACTTGCCTTTGATTTTTTGTAGCAATTTATCATGGTGGTCAATGCAACTAGGCAATCCTCCAAATGCCCCTTGTCCAGTTGGTGATTGGTATCTCAAACTCAACAGCCTCCAAGCTCTGTCTGACTTTTACCCAGTCAGGATGACTTCAAGTTTGTCTTTCTTTTCTATACTATGTATCTGGTAGAAAGTGTAATTTTGGGTAGATTTATAGGTTGCTGGTCACCAGCCCTAGCCCCAGGTGAACAATCCTGAAGCTGAGGCACCAAGAGAATTAAAAAGCAAGATAGACATAAGAGAGAAAAGTATGGGATCAAAAGGCTTACAGGCTCCTGGACTAAGAGCCCTGTCTTTCACATACAGTATTTATTGTTTAGAACAAGTAAACATAGGAAGAAAGGACAAACATTATCACACAGTTGCCTATCTATGCTAATCTAATCTACATAGGCCTTTATATATCAAAGGGACCAGGAGTAGTAGCTAACGCGAATTTCTCTGAATGTCTTCTGGGAGAGGAGTCAGATAAAAGAATAAATACAAGGCCCCCCACGATAGGGCATTCCAAAATTAGAAATTAAGGGTCCCTGAATTACCTGTTCATCCTCTCTTCTCAGGCTATAGTCCTTCTAGCTTTGCATATTTATTTCAGAGGTCTGCATATCCAATAGCAGTCACAGACAGTGATGCTCATGGGTTACTCTTGTCTCTGCTCTTAGGAATCAATCTTGTTTGGCTCCTAGGACCATATGAAATCTAAGGATAGAATCCTGGTTGGCAATGTGTAAGGCAAATGCCATCCTCATTGTGCTATGGCTCTAGATCTAAGCTATAATTTTTATTGTGTGTCAAAAATTATGAATATTGCAGTAGACTGCTTATAGTAATAATTAGAGGAAACACTAAGTTTTAGGTAGAGGTGACAAAATTAGATTAGTTTCTTATTCACATCATGAAACCCAACTACAAACATGTTTGTAATCATGATGCTTAAATAAATATTTTTAAAAAATGTTAAATTCAATTAATAAATTATAATGTCATGTAATCTTTTCTTTGTACTTAAATACATGTAAAATTTATTTATTTACATGTATCAAAATACTTTTAGTATTACTGGTAGTTGAAATTCCTCACTGTTCAGTTCATGATGTAATAAAAGACAAAATTAAATGCCCTTTGATAGGAAATACAAAAAATAAAAAATCACAGTCATGGGGCCAGAGAGATAGCTCGGAGGTAATGAATTTGCCTTTTATGCAGAAGGTCATTGGTTCTAATTCTGGCATCCTATATGGTCCCCCAAGCCTGCCAGGAGCGATTTCTGAGTGTGAAGCCACGAGTACCCCCTGAGCACTGCCGGGTGTGACCCCCCCCCCAAAAAAAAATCACAGTCATTTTTGGGCCAACGTGATAGCAGAGCGGTAGGAAATTTGCCTTGTATGCTGCTGACCTGGGACGAACCTGGGTTTGATCCCTGGCATCTCATATGGTCCCCCGAGTTGGCCAGGGTCAATTTTTGAGTGCAGAGCCAGGAATGACCTCTGAGCTTCACCATTTGTGTCCCCCCGAAAAAAAGATCACAATCTTTTTCATCATAAAATCAACAATTTGATATTACATTTACTATGATGATGAAAGATCTATTGAATGTTTTTCATCTTTGTTCAACTTGGAATCTCTAGATGGTTTATGTGGTGTTCTGAAGACTTTTAAGAATCATGATGAGTGAATATGGTATGTTTGATTAACCAATTAATTATATTTAATTGCATTTACATATAAACTTTGGTGAAATATAAAAATATTAAGGATGCATTTTGAGTGTTTTGAAATGATAGTCCTCAAAGAAAGTAGTTGATGCTACCCATGGGCTTAGATTGGGAGTATTTTTCATTTCTTTTCATTACCAAATGTGAACCTCTTTAAGGAAGTACATGTCTCCTGGGTTTCACTGTCATTCTGCATAAAAAGGGAAGGAAAAAATTAGATCGTTTTTAAGACCTAGTGAATCAAAGAGTTTGGTAACCTTCATCAGCATTACTAAATCTTTCAACACTTCATTAGGATTGAATTCAAATTTCCAGGATTATTCAGCTTCCCCAGATTGTTAAACAAAACTTGAACACTAAATTCTGAGACTTTCCTGAGAAGGTGACTTAAAAAGACTCAAACTTACAATAAGATTCATTTCTCATTGTCAAGAGACTTATTGTGAACAGCATGGTATCTCCAACCCAGTCATATTCTTTTACACCTGCCAAAATAGTGGGCAAAGTGCTTGGAAACTTTTGAATGAAAGTATATTGTAAAATTTGTAACTACTTTCTTTTTTTGGTTTTTGGGCCACTTCTTTTTTTTTGTTTGTTTGTTTGTTTTTTGTTTTTTTGGGTCACACCTCACGGTGCTCAGGGGTTACTCCTGGATGTCTGCTCAGAAATAGCTCCTGTCAGGCAAAGGGAACCATATGGGACACCGGGATTCGAACCAACCACCTTTGGTCCTGGATTGGCTGCTTGCAAGGCAAACGCCGCTGTGCTATCTCGTTGGGCCTACTTTCTTTTTTTTTTTTTATATAAAAAAAGATCATTAAAGTAGCCATCAAATACAAAATTATTCATTGTTGAAAGTTTTAGACATACAGCGAGTGTCCCAACGCAATCAGCTTCAACTTCTCTCCACCAGTTTTTCAGGTTCCCTTCCACCACCCAGCCTGTATCCTCGACAGGCACATTTTTGAGTTGCTTTGTTGAAGTTCGGATCTCATATTTTCATTTTGCTAGGCCACTCTTTCCTTTTTATTTCCGGGCCACATTGTCAGTGTTCAGGGCTTAATATTGCCTGTATGTCCTATTGGTGCACCATGGACCATATGGGATGCCAGGGAGAGAACCTGAATCGATTGAATGTAAGGCAAGTACCCTGCACTGTGACCCCTGATCATTCTTTTATACTGTGAATGTACCTGAACCCCTTGACTCTCCTCCCCACCCCCATCTATGTCTTACTTCCATCTATGTCTTACTTCCCCCTCCAATTTCTTTCCTTCTCTATCTTCCTGTACTCTGGAGTCAAGGGTGATGTAGGCTTCCCTACCTTTAATATACTGCATTTCCTTCCAAGTTCTTTGATAAACCACATAGAATATAGGAAGGCTATCCTGTTTGCCCGTCTTCTCTGGCTTATTTCAGTTAATACAGTTTCAGTTCCAACCATGTTGCAGCAAATTGCATGACTTACATCACTACTTACTGCATATTGTCCTACATTAGACCTTGGCCTTCAGTAACTCAATACATGGGAAGTCTTTACACCTCTTCTTTTGTGGTTGTATGTGCTGAAAGCTGTAGAAAACTCACATGCTATCATATGCACATACTTTGTGTATTAAAAATGTTATTCTGAGAAACTTCACCAGATATCCAGGCACAAATGGTAATTTTAAAATATTGGTGAACAGTGTCTGTTGCAACAGTTAACTGAAAACCAAATATAATTTATCATTACTAAATAATAACAGAACATTCACTCTGCACTCAGGGATCATACCCGGTGGGCCCACGGAACCATATAAAGTGTTGAGAATTGAACATGGATTGGCTATGTGCAAGGCAAGGACCCCACTTACTGTGCTACCACTCTATCTCTACATATATATAAAAATTTATCAATTAAGCTAAAGTATTGCTTTCTTAAATTAGTCCTACAAAGTTATCTGATGAATGAACCTACAGTTATATTCAGAAATAAAATATAGCCAACCAGGTAAGCATACTTTTGTCTTAAATGACGGTGGTCTTAAAAACTTGAGATCTCTTAAAAACAGAATTTTTCTATTGTGGAGGTCTATCTATTGATCAGATCTGCTTTTCTACATAAAATGAATATAAAATAAAATAAGGTAATAGGTTGGAAGATATGAAAATAACCCAAACCTTTAGCCCTCAGTCATTACTTTGTCTATTACTATTATACTTAAGAATAAACAGCATATAACCTTTCAAAATACATAGTATTCTTGCTTCTAGAATTATAATACATATGTAAATTCTATGAGCAAATGAAATGTTATTTCCAAGACCCATAACTGGGATCTTTTAGGGGTCGACATAATCTTAAAATCTGGAAACTTATCTGGCTATGCTAACCATGGGAACCCTTCTTGGCTTCCAGCTCCAGTTTCAGAGATTTGGTGTGATGACCGTGACAGGCACTGTGGACAGTTTTATCTTATTTTTTCTTCCTCCCCTGCCTACACTGACAAAACAATGTTATCAAATAATTTCACTTGGGATAGTCACAAGAACTTGGGAATACTGAACTTCAATGAAATGTCAGCAGAATTTGCCACTTTCATTGCAATGCACAGGTTCATTCCTTCTAGACATTTAGGTTGATGAACTGAGAGTGAAATGTCACTATTTCTTTTAATCCAACTTAATAAAAATATCATGTAAGGAGATAAAAAACAATTAGCTTTTGCTATTTACACTCCTATTCTCATCTAAATCATCGTAAATCACTTTAAGTACTGTCATCCTTTTAACTGGTCTTCCAGACTCCACCCTTGATCACTAGCTAGTTTCCACACACAATTCAATTCTTTAGAGTTCAATCACAAGAAAATCATTTTAAAATCTCTTTCTCAGAATATATCAAATTTCATATTTCTTTTTTCTTTTTTTTTGTGGGAGGGGAGCACACTCCCAGTTGTGCATATGGGTGATGCTCCTATCGCTACTGTGAGATCACTCCTGAAGGGGCTCAGGAGACTTGTAGTGCTAGGGACTAATCCTAGGTCAGCCATATGCAAGACAAGTGCTCTTTGAACTGTACCATCACTCTGGCTTCAAGATAGAACTTTTGAGCCCTTGGGGTAGATGCTAAGAAGTGGAATGCTGGGTTATATGGAAGCCCAATTCATTTTTTTCTTTTTGAGAAGAGTTCATCTGTTTCCAAAATGGCTGAACCAGACAATATTCCTACTAACAGAGGATGATGCCTTTCTAATCAGCTTCAAGAAGTGCTAAATCAGGTCAGAGAATGTACAGCAGGTAGGGTGCTTGCCTTGCATGTGACTGACCTGAGATTGAACCTTTATAGTTTGACCCTATAGTTTCCCAAGCCTTGCCAGAATGATCCTTGAATGCAATCAATAGTATGTTCTGGACACTGCTAGGTGTGGGCCACAAACCAACACAAATGAAACAAAAAAAAATAAATGATGCAGTTTGCCAAAATGTGTTTTGAACTATGAAGTATCATGCTGGGTGAAGTCAGTGTGAAAACAGGCCCATTATCTCTCTTGCATGTGGGACATTGGAAGACGTAACAAAGAAACGGAATAACCAGACAACTGAATCTATAAACTGGTCTATGGAACTGGGCTCTCTCAGGGTTGGGAGTGGAGATGACAGGCATTAGCATAAAGTATGTCACTGGAAAGTTGTATGTAAACTTCTAACAGTATTATAAATCATAATGTTTCAAATAGAAAAAGGCACAAGAAATTTTCATCAGTCTTCCTTATTCTTGTTCCACTTCCCAAATTCACCTTCTCCAGAAATGCTCTCCTTCAAAGACTTCAGTTATGCACAAGGGAGATAGCCCAATAGTCTGAAGAAGCTTTTGCAGATGGGTTCCTAGCTTCTCTGCCTGGAACCACGTGATCCATTCCTTGATGTGACCCAGCAGTAAGTCAGATGTGGTCCCGCCAAACAAAATACTTCAGTGAGTCCTATCAATATTTTTTTCTTTTAGTTTTTGGGTCACATTCGGTGGTTACTTCAGGGGTTACTTCTGGCTCTGCTCAGAAAACCCTTGTAACAGGGAACATATGGGAACATATGGGATGCTGGGAATTGAACCATCATCTGTCCTGGTTTGGTCACATGCAAGGCAAACACCCTACCACTGCGCTATCTTTCTGGCCCCATCAACATGATCTTATTAAAAATATGAACACGTCAATGCACACATTTAAAGTATTCCACTTGATACTGGTATGGTACTGATATCTCTGCTCTGAACATTCATAACCAATATATAAATGACCGAAGTGTTTCTCAACACTTTCTAAGGAATTTCAGGTGACACTAGTGCTAGGGTTCCAGAAACTGCAGCACTGTCATTGCTTCAGACCAATCCTCCTTGGGGCCAGAGATCCAAGTAGAGCAGGATGAGTGCCTGCCTTGCATTTGGCCAACATGGGTTAACCCAGCAACCCAAAAGATCCCCGAGTCAGCCAGAAGTAATCTGCTGGGTGTGGTTCAGAGAGCAAATCAAACCCAAACCAGAAGAAACTTCCCAGATTCTAAGAATTTCTGCTCTCCACCATGCTGAACCATTCACACTTAGGGAGAGAATCCCGTGCCACAACCCCGAGTTTCTGACTGGAACAGGGCCTGAGATTTACATTTCTAATAATACCTTTTGAAAACTACTAGCTGAATCCAGTAGAAGACAATTTTTATTGTGCTTTTACCCCACTGGAACATAAATCCTGAGGCAGGACTCTCCGTTCCCTCAACCCTAAATCTTGTTTCCTCTCTCAAGGACAGTAGAGAAGCCCCTCAGGAAATGTATGAATGACTAGCGGGAAACTGTTTACCCTAATGTTATACCAGCATGTTCCTAATTCTATTTTATGCAAAGAAATTCAAAGCTTATAAAGAATTCTTTATCAAGTTCACTCTCTCCCATAAAACACACACACACACACATACACATATATAAAATATATATATTCTTTTTTTTGGTTTTTGGGTCACACCTGGCAGTGCTCAGGGGTTATTCCTGGCTCCATGCTCAGAAATTGCTCCTGGCAAGCACGGGGGACCATATGGGGCACCGGGATTCGAACCGATGACCTTTTGCATGAAAGGCAAATGCCTTACCTCCATGCTATCTCTCCGGCCCCCCAAAAAAGGTTTTTTTTTTGGCTTTTGGGCCACACCCAGTGACGCTCAGGGGTTACTACTGGCTATGCGCTCAGAAGTCGCTCCTGGCTTGGGGGACCATATGGGACACCGGGGGATCGAACCGCGGTCCATCCAAGGCTAGCGCAGGCAAGGTGGGCACCTTACCTCCAGCGCCACCTCCCGGCTCCCCATAAAACATATTTTTAAGCAATGGGTCACAGAGACAAGTATATTTTCCTGACACTTTGGGAATAAGTTATTAGCAACTTACATGATTTTGATCACATTAGTGTTAACACTGAATGTTTATGAAGTGCTACTGGTGCAGAATCCTTCATTTAAGGGCCCTAAGCACTATGATTTGCTCAGTCCTACCAAAGATAGGAGAGCTTCCATTTCATAGACAGGGCAGCTACCACACCTCAAAGAGCACTTCAAGCTTCCACATTCTCTTCTCCCTCATGCTCTCCCTGTGTGACTAACAGGCAAGGTTGGAAAGGTTTTCTTTTTAGTTTAAACACTTTTAAATAAAGATCTGATGAATAATATTTACTTCTAA
>PVKC010012091.1:0-24065 GCA_004027635.1 Crocidura indochinensis
GCATTTCCACACATTTCTCCTGTTTCTTTCATTCACTTGACTATACTTATACATATTCCCTGTGGGGAGGGTGATGTTCCAGAGCACACTTTCTTCTGGTAGGTAATTGGCTGCTTTTTCCTTTTCTCTCACAGCAGTTCAGTTGCTTTGTAGAGAAGGTCTCCTTAAGATAATTAGTTGTGTCTTTTGTTTGTTTTCTTTTGGGGCCACATCTGGTGACACTCAGGAATTATTCCTGGCTATGCACTTGGGAATTACATCTGGTAGTGCTTGGAATCAAACCCAGGTTAGCTGCATGCAAGACAAGTGCTCTATCTGCTGTACTATCACTCCGACTTCTAAAAGAATGAATTTTCGTCTTCTGTCAAGTGTGGGATTCTCTAGAACATGATGGAGTCATATCATCTTTGTATCTGGTCATGTGACATGGACTTAGCCTATATATATATTTTTTTTTCAAGTTGAATTCTTCAATTCAGTTATATTTAAGTTAAAGCTTTTTAGAAAGACTAAGTTTATAGTTGATAAAAATGTTCATTATGGAGCTGGTGCTGGAGAGATTGAGGTAGAGGCCCTAAAACAAAGACAAAGATTATGACTATTAGAGGGCAAAAAGAATAAGTCAAAATCAGAATGTAGGGGTGAAGTGGGCTCTAAATATGAGAATAGTTAGGTTCAGAGAAGTTAGGTGGTCTGTCCAAGTTCATGCAGCTCGAATGTAGTGCTTCCTTTGTAAGGCACACACACGTGTGTGTGTGTGTGTGTGTGTGTGTGTGTGTGTGTGTGTGTGTGTGTGTGTGTGTATAAATTTCATCCAGTAATGGCATTGTTCTGATTAAACCAAGATTGGATCTTTTTTTATTTCTCTACTTAAAGGGACTCTACTGTTCCCATCTTTCTCTGAGTAAGAATCAAAATTTTATATAACTGGCCTGCTCTTTTGCAGGTCCCATCTGACTTCATTCCTGTCTTTAGTTTGCTCACTTTGTTACAGAAGCATGGACTGCCCCAGGGTGCCATACATTTTCTTGACCAGGACTTTTGCATGCACTGGGAATATTTCTCTCCTCTTCCTTTGTAGGGTTCACTTCCAGCAGGGTTCTATTCAAAATAAAAACAGAATCAAAGATGCCACATCCTATTTCTCATTTTCTTGGCATTTATTACAAAAACAATTATAAATCTTGCTCATAATTTGTCTCCTCTAGGAATTCTAGGATATAGAATATAAGCTTCATGAAGTCAGGGAGTTTTAAGCTTTGCTGATTTTTTAATTCTATACCTAGTATGGTCCTGGCAGGGGCTGATGAATATTTATTAGGTGAATAAATGGATGAGAGAAGCAAGATTTTGTGGCTTTCTCAGAGTTGATATGAAATGGACATGTATAACATTCAAAAATGATAATCCAGAAGAAAATCCGGTTTTGAAAAAGGCTCATAGACCCATCAAAGTGAGTACACTAATCTATTTTAATATCTGGAATCAGTAACAGTGGGTTTCCCTTTTACATATGGTTTTTACATATGGTTTGTGTAGCTCCAACAGACCTGGGCTTGTTGTTGTTTGTCTCCTCCTGTCGATTTTCTTTGACCCATGAACTATAAAGATAGAAAGTAAACACAATGTTCAAGAGCTACAGGATGCTAGAAAGGAGAGGAGCCTGGCTTCCCTATGGCCCTGATACCTTTCCTAGTCTCTGGATCCATCAAGCTTGTGTACTCTACCTTCCCAAGTTGCTTTGCTTTGGGCTGTGCTCTGAGAAATAGCCTAGAGACCAGTAGCCTAGGACTTTGACTCTTCTGAGTTTTCCTTTGTTGCCTTCCCCCCTCACTCTCTCCATTCTTTCCTCCCTCTTTCCTTTCCTCTCCCTCTCTCCCTCCCTTTATTCCTTAGCCCCAGCAAGCAAAATCAGTGGCTTAAGAGAAAGTTATTGGTATTGTACTGAATGTGCAGCAGAATTTAACTTTGGATTGGAAACAATCCAATTGAAAATAATTGGATGGGAGCTAAGTTTTCAATGACCTACTTTAATAATATCCTAATGATCATTTCTTAAACCCAAGAAGTAACTAGATATTAATTGCTTTACATGTTATGAATTTATTTAATCCTCCTAACCATCTGTTAGAGAAGCAGAATTATCATCTCCCCTTGACAGATGGGGCATGGAAATAAGTGGTTCACTTGTCCATAGTGACAGTACTATGACCATAATGCTAGTGGATGAGGATTCAGACCAGGGATTCAAACCAGGCAGGCTGTGGGCTACACATTTTCTGTGCTACTGAACTACCTAGTTTGTTCCTGGAACTCATAAAGCATGCCTGCCTATAGGATTTCGTATTTACTATCCACACTGCTCAGGATGCTTTTCTTTCAGTTTTTCTCAGAACTCCATCGACTCTGAATCCAGTATCACCTCATCTGAGAGCACTTCCCTCTCTAAAAACAACAGCCTAGGGCAGGGGCAAGAGAGCTCAATGGACAGAGAACATAATTTTGCATACTGGGGGCCTGGGTTCAGTCTTATTGTATGGCTCTGAAAGCACTGCTGGGAGTGACTGCTGGGCACCAAGCTGAGCACCACAAGGTGTGACCCCACAATTCAAAATAATAATAATATATTTGTTGTCTGTATCTTCCATTGGAAGAACCCCATGGTCAGTTCTGTCAGTCGAGATGTTTTCATTGCTGTGTCCCAAGCAAAGCCCCTGTGAACCAAGAGGAAGTGTCATGTGGAACTTGCAGTCTTACTCTCGTTTAAAAGTAATATAAAGGCCATGTGGCTAGGGTTGGACCAAGGCTCCTGCTCCAGAAAGCTCCATATGGTGGTCTGCCTCGAACTCTGCCAAAGGGCCACCCCTTGGGAGTTTTCTCACATATGGGAACTTCCATGGAATGTTTTGCAATCTGTTTAATAGCTGATTGAACACATTTTTTTCTTCACTTAATATAAGTAGTTTTTAATAAAGAAAATATTAAAATTTTGTTTTAGGCACTGTAGTTTACAATACTGTTAATAGCAGGGTTTCTTGCATGAAACATTTCAGCACCACACTCTCCTACAGTGTCCATTTTTGTCCACCATTGTCTTGTGGACACCACCTCCACCTAATTTGGTCCCCCAACTCTGTGGTAAGTTTCTATTGTCTTTTAGGCATTTAATTTTTTTCCTACTTTGCTTCTTTATTTTTACATATAAAAGAGATCATTCAATGCTTATCCCAGTCCTTTTTATTAACTTCACTTAACATGATATTCTTCAGATCCATCTATATAGCAGCAAATTGCATGACTTAATTTTTTTTTTTTTTTTTTTTTGGTTTTTGGGTCACACCCAGCAGCGCTCAGTGGTTACTCCTGGCTCTACACTCAGAAATCGCTCCTGGCAGGCTCGGGGACCATATGGGATGCTGGGACTTGAACCACTGTCCTTCTGCATGGAATGCAAACACCTTACTTCCATTTTATCTCTCCGATCCCGACTTAATTTTTTTTATGGCAGAATAGTATTCAGTTGTGTATGTGTGCTAGTTTTTATTTAAATCCTGTCATCTGTTTTTGGACACTTGGATTTAGCAATGCTGCAATGACTGTAGAAGTGTGAATGCCTTTTTCGAATAGCATCATACCTTACAGTATGCATTATACCTTACAGTATGATGCTAAAAGTGGAGATGCTAAATAATCTGGGAGTTCAATTTGTAGTTTTTGGTTCAAAAAGAGTCATCTAAAAGATTTCTTTACAGTTGTTGAGAGGATAAAATAAGAAACTGTGAAATGCACTGTCGGTGCCTAGTAGATGATAGTAGGCCTTTTGTGAAGAGAAGAAAGCAGCATACTTATTGCCGATAGAAAGGGGAAGGGGAGAATGTGTTGGAAACATGTGACTCTCTCTTCCCTCCTCAAATAATTACAAACTCTTGGCAGTGCTATTAATTAATTGTATCATGGTGGGATATTCCTGAGGCCTTTTGAATTCTTGGTTTTCTAATCAGTACAATTAAAGGGTTGGAAGATATATATTTTTTTTATTTCTGACATTGAGTTGGCTTTGCCTAGAAGATAACATGGAACAAATTATATATACAAAGTGTTAAGGAGAATGTTCTCAAAGGAATGGAATCAATAAGAAGTAGCTCATAGAAGAGGTTAAAGGGAAGAAATGAGAGATTGAGGAGCAGAATAAAATAAACAGAATAAAAATAAACAGATTTGCAAAATTTAGGCTTTGTCAGTGCTTACAGTGCTTGGGAGATGATTTATTGGATGAATACTTGTCGACGTAATTTGTGTATTAAAAATAGATACTGTGGTATCTGAGTATTTTATATATACTTAGGTTGTCAAGATAAATGTTTTTCTTGGAAAATGGCTTCTAGCATCATTAAGTCATTCCTGCTGGCCATTACATGGTTGTGTGTTCAAATTTCCACAAGTCTATTTGAAATCTCATTGGATAGGTGGGATTCAGGATTAGGCATTACTCCATATAACTAGTAATGTAATAAACTAAAATAAAATGAAGTAAGCACAAGACTTTCTCTTTTAATCTTTTCATATTAGTGATGAAGAAATTAAGACCTAGAATGAAGTGACTTGTCTAAACTTGTAAAATATGTGCATGATAGAACTTTGCTTTTGATTTTTCTGAAGCTGCCTGAAGAATAGGTTATTCCTTATACACAACTCTTATTTTTGGTTTATTATTTCTTATGGAAAAGTGTCCTAATTTTTATTCTTTTCTGCTTTGAATTGTAGTGTATTCACTGTTATTTTGCTGTGTCCAGTATGCTACCATCTTTTTGGGTTGATTGCATGCCCAGTGGTGAGCTATTGAATAAGCCTAACTGGAAGGAAAGAATTAGCTAAAGGTGTTCCTGCAGAGTTGACTTGCAGAATATCTCAGACCTTCAAGTTGAATATTAAGAGCATCAGAGACTTTCTTATGGAGTAATGCTTATACTAAGTCCTGATGATGTTAAATGTTAGATGATGGCTTTGTGAAGGGAACTATGGTGGGCCATTGATTACTAGCCTTTTTTTTTTCCATAAGCAAGAACTTGGCTCTTTTGTGGGACTGATTTGAAGCTCGTGTATGTATCAGATATAATAGAGTAGGCAATGTCCAGTAGCCACATGAAAGATAATTCCCTATACCCTGGGTGCCTTCAGTCTCCTCTTAATACAGCACTTAGTGAAATCCTGAGGAAGGCCAATCTTCTTCCTTAAACCCCTTTTAAAAACTTATTTCTTTCTTTTTCCCTTGGACACGGCAGCTATGTGCCCTCTAAGGTCAGAGTTCTGGAGTTGTCATTTCATCTGTAATGTCATTCATATCTTATCAGTTTTGGGACAGTTACCAGCAGTGCTTAAGGTCCGCTTATGGTATGTTGCTTGAGGGTTGCTCTGGCAGTGCAGTGGAGACCATGTGGGGCCAAGAATCAATCTAGACCTCCCACATGCAAGGCATGTGCTGCAATCCTTTGAGTTCTCTCCCTGGCCTCTAACTTGACTTTTTAAACCTCTATTATCTTTCATATTAAGGGCATTTCCATTTAGAATTCTTATCATGGTATGTAATGACATATTTGTGATTATTTTTCTCCATCAAATTAATTTTTTTTTAGCTTTGGGACCACATCTGGCAGTATTTATGGACTATTTACATCAGTCCTTAGGGAACCGTGTGGTGCTGGGGAACTAACCTGGCCTTCCAAATATAAGGCATAAACATATCCTGTTGAACTATTGGTCCTATCCTACTCAATTTTTGTGTTTGTTTTTTGGACTCTATCTGAGTGTGTTCAGAGTTCTATATTTGAGATATATATATATATTTCTATACTATATATAAGTATATATAATATATTTCTCTCTATATACAATTTCTATACTGCCTGGCAGTGTTAGGGCATCCTTTGTGGTACTGGGGATTGAACCTGGGCTGGCCATGTGTAAGTTAGCACTTTAGTACCTGTGCTCTCTCTGGTCCATTCTCCAAAATTTAACATGACTTTTTGTTGGTTGGTTTGTTTGGCTTTCCATTGATTGACATGGAATGAACCATGAATAACAACTTATTAAACTAAGAAACAAAGCCTAGAAAATTAAATATTTGGTTCATTGATTATTTATATATATACATATATATGCTTATATATATGTATATATATTTATATATATAACTAGAATATAAGCCCTATGAAGGCAAGATTTAGTGCACTTTTTTTTACTGTTATATTATTTATTTTTTTTTACTGTTATATCTTGGCATCTTCAGCTATGCTTGACAGATAGTAGTAAATATTTGTTGAATACGGACTGTGCTTGGATTGGAGTCTAGAGATCTCTTATCCAGATTCATGAGTTTCCCCCTCCTTCTGCCAAATCTGTCTGAAGGTGAGGATTTGTATGATTCAGTTTCTCTATGTAGCAGGGAAATCTGAGAGTTAGTGTTGTGACTCAGGAAGGTGGCTTTGCTTTCTCTGTGTCCAGGTCTTAAAGGGCATCCAAATGTCATCAGACAAACAACAGTATCTCTTCTACATCCTGCACGCCCCCCCGTAGAGACTGCCAAGTGAAATATTACTGATGTCATCTATCCTGCTTTTTTTTCAAAGTCTCCTGAATAACATGTTGAGCTATAGTAGTCCTTCTACCAGCTTTTATTTAATGGTTTGCTATATATAATGGTGTATGTCTCTAAAAAAATTCACTTAGGCCCAGAACTAGAACAGGAATGTAAGGCACATGCCTTGCATGTGGTTTGCCTAAGTTCTACTTCTGCCACCACATTGTTTCACCAAGCATGATCTGCTAGGAGTGATCCCTGAGTGCAGCTGGGTGTGGCACAAACTTTCATATTTTTATCAATCACGCAGGTGTTAATTATTGAAGGAATAGGGAAGGAATTTTATTTATTTATTTTATTCTTCTCAATATCTCTCTTTCGTCTCTTTCTTTAAATTTGTCCATCATTTTCCTGGTTGGAATGATACTGAATAATCTCACTATTAGGTATGACACTTTGTTTCACCTTTCCCTTTGCATTTTCAAATTGCACTCAAGTTCTAAAGCCAGAATACTGGAGAGACTGGGTCTGGAAGCACACGTAAGTTAGAAAATAATAAACATATACACGCACAGAGGGCAAATGTCAATCTAGAAATTAACACACACACACACACACACACACACACACACACACACACACACACACGGAGAAACAGATTCAGGAATTCAAACATGAAAGACTTCAGCCCCTAAAAAGCAGCCAACTTCGTGGAAGTTCGGAAACGCAAGAGGGCATTTTTCTGAAAATCCGAGCATTTTTGCAGAAGGAAGAGACCACACCCAGATTGGGTGGTCTAAACACCAATTCAAGGTGCTATATTGACAGCTGTTTCTGACCATTGAGTAACAAGGCAGATTGTGATTGGGATGAGATCCTATAACCCATTTAATTCCACATTGAGTCATACAGCATCACCAAGGAAAGTTTATTTATTATAGCTGCCACCCACAGTCCTGATGTCAAGCCACAGTTTGTGGTCAGTAATGATTTGTGTAGAGGGTACATGTCAACAGGAAAGTACTAGTTTCTATTCTGTGTCTAGAAAATAAAATATTGAGGTGGAGAAAATGGCAGTAGATCTAGAGCTGGAAAGTAGAGAGGTAATAACAGAAAGATTACTCTAGTCTTGAATTTGCCCCACTGTTCTGAAGAATGCTGGTACTGAGGGTTGCGGTCTTCTTAAATCAACTAAGTCATCTTAACCATTTTCTTTTTCTTTTTTTTTTGGGGGGGGGTCACACCCGGCAGCGCTCAGGGGTACTCCTGGCTCCACCCACACTCAGAAATCGCTCCTAGCAGGTTCGGGGGACCATATGGGATGCCGGGATTCGAACCAATGACATGCTAACCATTTTCAATGTCAGAGACCATATATCTGTTTTTGGCATGCTAGTTTAATAATTGAGAAATGGATAAATGTTGAGCTAATGATTAGTTCTGATTTTAAATACTCATTTATATTGCTGTTTTTATTAACTGAGAAGCTAGTCATTTTCCTACTGTGTTTCAGTCTCTTTCATGTTTCCCGTCAAAATAAAGCCTTATATGTGAACCCAATATGGGTTTATTTCCTGGCACCCCAGATGATCCTCCTAGCTCACAGGAGTGATCTCTGAAAGAAAATTCAGGAGTAAATCTTGAGCACTGCCAGGTGTGGATAAAAAATAATTTTTTTTTAGGGACTGGAGAGATAAGGCCCTTGCCTTGCATGTGGCTGATCCTACTTTGATTCCTGGTTATCCATATATCCCCCCCACCCTCCAGTCTGACTGAAGTTATCCCTGAGAGCAGAGCCAGGAGTAAACCCTGAACTGGGTATAGCCTGAAAACAACAAAATCCTATTCAGCTTTTGGAGGTAGCTCTCAGGGCTATAGTGCATGCTCTGCTTCAGGTTCCCCTGGTTTGATCACTCCTTTGTCCTTTGAATATTTCTGGATGTAGTCCTGGCCCAAATAAAAATATTGTTAACTCAGGGAAAACTATTTCCAATCAGTTGTTTTCCATTTTCAGGTTATTTGTTTGTTTCGATGCTGGTTATTAAAACTAGGGCTGGTGTAGTAGGTGTCCTTGTCACAGAGCAAGATTCCCCGCCTGAGTTTAGTTTTTGTTGTTTCTCTTTGGGCTACCTCTGGCTCTGTGCTAAGGGCTCACTCTTAGCAGCGCTCTGAGGACTCTGTGGGGCTCCAGGGATTTAATCAGGGTTGGCTGTGTGCAAGGCAAATGCCTTACTCCCTGCAATGTCTCTCAAACCCCTTAACCCATAATTTTAGTTTAATCCAAGGGTGTGTGCTCTGTTTGGATGCTTGGCAATATGTGTGCCTTTGTTTGGTATGGGGAGGAGCAGCCTGCTCAGTTGAATAGCTCTGAAATAGTGGAGTGCTGACATTAAATAATCAGTTACATTAAGAAAATCTTGTTTTGTAGTTTTTTTTTTAACTTAAGTTCTTACTCAGAACATAGTATCTGTTCATTGTGGATCTGCTCTCCTAGCATTGCTCAGTGAGATTGTAAGACTATAACTTAGGTTGGTTCACATGCAAGGCAAAGGCTCTATCTTCTCAGGCCTCTCCATTTTTTTTTAAATGGAATTTTAGTTTGAAATTTGGGCAAAATAACGTTTACACAGTTGCCCCAAATTGTGCTTTCTGGATCTCGGAGCACCCTCTGTCTTTTTTACTTCTTTTTACCTCTGTCTTTTACTTCCAAAGAGATTTTGTGTGGTCAGAAATCTAGGGTGCTGAGTTTCAGGTCTTTTGTAAGCCGAGTATGATATAACCATAGGAGATAAAGAGGAGCTAGCATTTCTCATTTTATTTTAAATTATAACTTGGGAAGACTTCATTTGCCCAGCACTCTTTTAATCAGGGAACTGATCTCTTAGTCGTGTGCTAGGGCGCTGATGTGAGTGAATCTTGGCAAACTCTGGAATTCCGCTGCTGGGAAGGGTACACTCGACTCTATTCTCCTCGGCTTTAGGATCCTGTCACCACATTTGGAAGATTAGACAAAAGTTCTCAGCCGTTTATTTTCTTTCTGAACAAGTTACATTATGGAGGGACTTTTAAGCTAAAAGAAGAAAAGCTGCCTCTTTGTTCGAGAAGCTACAGTGTTGTCGTTTCAACTTGTCTTGGACTTCCTCGGAGATGTTTTAAGATCCGGTGTAAACTTGCTGTGGTTTGCCTTTGGGCATCAAACTGTTTAGCTTGGCCCTGTTCTATCTGTAATTGCTGCATTTTAATAATTGCCCAATATTCTTGTCAGCAATTTGCAGGCTATATTTTTAATAGAACCATTTGCCCTTCTTTTCCACAGGTTCATTCAGACCCAATTTAAACCCCTGGATTAGCACAGAGTCTCACGGACTCTGACCAGCTGTGCAGAAGGTGACATGAGCTCATTAAATATTCCTACAAGTCTCCTGCTGGCTGTGCTTTATGTGTTCCATAAAATTCCTTTGGGAGCCTGTGATCTCAAAGATCTCAGGTGATCAGGCATGTTCTATCACTGCTTTATAAAACTTACCCTGTGTTTGGTGAAAGTTGTGAATTCTTTTAGAGGGATTTTTGATTCCCTCATCACTCCTCTGGGAAAATTCTATTCTTTGGGGGGAATTAAAAGCAGGCAGAATTTCTTCTGTTGGGGTGTGTGTGTCTGTGAAACATGTACTTTTACCACAGAGCCACATCCTGAGTCCTAGGAGTTGACTTTTTGTTGTTGCTTTTGGGTAATGCCTAGCATTCCTCAGGGGTTACTCCTGGCTTTGAACTCAGAGATCCCTTGGACCAGGGATCAAGTCTGGATTGGCCATGTGCAAGGCAAATACCTTATAAGACGTTGTACTTACTCTCCAGCCCTCACTGTAGTTGACTTAAGTGGATAGAAGAGATATCCATATGGAATATGGCAATATAGAATCATGGCAAATGAAATGCAGGATTTCAAAAAGTTATTGAAATCTTAGAATATAATATTTTTCTGTGGTCTAGTTTTTGTTTTGTTTGTCTGTTTTTTAAACTTGATCATCTTAGCTTAGCTGACTCTTTTCTTTCTTATAGTTGTTCTACTCCTTACCTTTATTCTTTTTCTGGCAAAAAAGCTGTGCCAGAAAACCCAAACTCAGCTTATACTCGGTTCATACAGGTTATTTGATTCATAATAGGCGAATGGAATCAAATACATGTAGTCTCTAGTCATCTTCTGCCATCTGTTAGAGGTGGCGGTGCTTCAGCTCAGTCTTCAAGTCGAAGCTGAGCTAAAGAGGTGGGTGGCTGAAATGAACTGGATGGCACCAAACTATTTAACCCACAATTAAATAGTATGCACTCTGTATGATACTGACAGCAGTGATGATGATATTGCGAACTTAGTGATGATGGCCATGTCTATGCTGAGACCCTCACATCAGATACAGCTGAAGCTCTGTTTAGACATACAGATGATGAGGAGGAGGAATCCAGTTTTGAAGGATTTTAACCTTGGTGATTTAGCTTGATTACCTGTTAAGCTATGCTTTTTGTACTTTATTTAAAATTAAAAGTTATTGTTGCTAGTTTACAGTTATTCTTTAGCAATAAATATTGAAAAACATTTAACCTGGGGCTGGGCGGTGGCGCTGGAGGTAAGATGCCTGCCTTGCCTGCGCTAGCCTAGGATGGACAGCGGTTCAATCCCCCGGTTTCCCATATGGTCCCCCAAGTCAGGAGCGACTTCTGAGCACATAGCCAGGAGTAACCCCTGAGCATCACTTGGTGTAGCCCAAAAACCAAAAAAAAAAAAAAAAAAAAAGAAAAGAAAAAGAAAAACATTTAACCTACTGATTTCTCAATTATTGTATTTGTTTTGGGTATATATTTTTATATTTGAAATTTACCAGTGGCTGCTGCATTTCCCACCTCGGCTTATACTTGAGTCATTAAGTTTTCCCAGGTTTTAGGGTAAAATTGGGGGAGGGGTCGGCTTATACTTGGGTTGGCTTATACTCGAGTATACAGGCATTTATTTTGCACTAAACAAGGCTGAACTGATTTTACAATAGTTTAGAACTCCATAAATAACTGTACTCATAACTCATTAGTTTATAACTCAAAGGAATGGACAAATGTTTATGATAACATTTATACTTGTATGTTATGTTAGTTACTATTAAAGCATTATGCAGTTTTGGTGAGAGGCTGGGAGTATTTCTGGCTTATTCCTGGCTCTATTATCAGGGATTACTCTTGAAACTATGTACAGAATCACTCATTTTGGGGCTTAGAGTGTCAAGTGTGGTATTGGGGATTGAGCCAGGGTCAGCCATATGCAAGAACCATAATCCCTATACTATGTCTGTGGTCCCTGTTAAAGTTCTGGGTAGTGAGCCACATACATTTAACATGTATTTAATTCTCACAGCAGCACATGAGGTAGACTCATGTACACATATTTATCTGCTCAATGTCCATTTGACAGGTGGAAGAGTGAATTTATATCTTGGTTGAATTTTAACTACCATTACAATGTATGATCTTTTAATTCTAATCATTAATACATAGCAACATTGAGGCACAGTGCTTTTTGCATGCATAATTTAGTTTTAAAACATGTCTAAATAATATTTTAAAAATTACAACTTTATTTTTTAATATGTCATATTTGTATATAAGACAATACTGAATTGTAAATACAGTGAAAAGGCTCACAGTTTTTGCAATTGCTGTTCCCCATTCACCCAATTTTTCTCTTTATAGGCAGTTACTATCATAAGGAGCTATTAAAATAAATTTTTCTTAATAATGGTGTAGTGAGCCAAGACAATGTCATAAGAAATTTATTTTTTGCCTTTGTTTTTATGCTTTTGTATTGTGTCTAAAGTAGCCCCACTGTCACTGAGCTTTTGTTGTTGTTGTTGTTGTTGTTTTGTTTTGTTTTTGAGGGGGGAGGGAGAGGGAGTGGGGAATAGGGAGAGAAAAGGGGAGAGAGAGGGATGTCACTGAGCTTTTGAGCTGGTGGATGGTATTTACTGAACAGGAGTAAAAGGCTATAATTTAACCAGCTTACTTAGGTGTTCCCGGGGAACTTCATGACCCTCCGTTATCCAGGCTTAGATTAGGAAGGTTTTTGCTCATTTATCCAGTTTTTGGGTCACTTTTTATTCCTGAGGAGAAGGAATCGTGCCATTACATAATGCCTGGAACACAATGCTCAATAAATATTTGTTAAATTGAACCAGACTGACTCTCTCTCTCTCTCTCTCTCTCTCTCTCTCTCTCTCTTTCTCTCCCTCTCTCTCTGTATGCTCTCATGTGTCTAGGATTTGAAATAGATTTTGGAATAGCTAAACGAGTAGATCATAGGTGGAATACTAAGGTTAACATTACCAGCACAAAACTTCAAAATCGGAAAATGTTTTTTAGCAATGAGATAGTCTCAGAGATCGAGATAGGGAAACTTGTGTTAAAATGTTGGCCAACCATTGAAATAGTAATCTTTCACCTTTTCGTGGTTCTTTATTTTTTTCAGAGTGATTATGACTATTTATCGCAGCTATAATTACTTGTGATAGCTCTGTTGTAATATTAGATTGAGTTTCTAGCAATGTTTACCTCCTGACATTAGGAAATTCATGTATCAAGAGACTTCAGTGCCACCCCATAACTGATGATGTTATATTATTTTCTGCTATAGTTCTGAATTTTTTATATAACACCAACAATTTTTTGTTTGTTTTTTTGGACCACACCCGATGGCGCGCAGGGGTTACTCCTGGCTATGCACTGAGAAATGGCTCCTGGCTTGGGGGACGATATGGGACACTGAGGGATAAAACTGCCGTCTGTCCTAGGTTAGCGCATACAAGGCAAACACCCTGTGACTTGTGCCACCACTCCCACCCCAACACCAACAATTTTTGCATGTCAGGAACAAGCTTCCCTTTTCATAAGTATTAGCTATAAACATCTTTATTAGGTAATTACCAATCCCACTGTGGTTAGCTTTAGGTCTATATTAGCATCTTGGAAGATGTGTTTATCTTACACCTTTCGAAAATGATTCATTTCACTTTGATGCATATTGGTTTATTAAAAGAAGTTCCTACAATAACTTTTCTCTGTCAAATGTGTTTTTACAGGTTATTTGAAAATTGGAAAGAGGCATTTAGCCATTTCTGATTTGTGAAGATTGTCTGTGATCCAGTCACCGGACATTATCCATTTGTTAAGGAAAGGAAAATGGCTACTCATTTTGTGGTTGCTGTATTTGCTTTGATGAGCTCCTTTCTCACCACCGCAGGTAAGTTGTATAAGATAAGTTGCATTCTTTTACTTTCTTTTGAACATTTTTTTTTTGCCTCAGTCTCTTGGGTTTGGAAAAAGTTAGGATATGTGCTATTTATGCAGAAGTAGAATTTTATGTTCTAACAGGGAATAAAACATTAGTTTGCTCTACAAATACATAGTATATTCCCCCTCTTTTTTCCTTTTAGACACATTGGTTTGCAATATTGTTTCTGAAAGAGTATCATGCATATTACTTTATCTCCTTTAGCACCTAGTTCTTGTACAGAGTGATCATTTCCAACTATCATTGTCAAAGTGGTCCCTTCTTTGCCCTAACTTGTATTTGTGGGAATCTTCCTACTATGGACTGATCCTCATAGTCCTTGTCTCTATTGTGCCTGGATAGTATTACCATACTATAAAATACTTGTTTTAGATGTGCAGCTAGGAAGTCTAGAGCACAAATGAATACAGGGAGTGAGCTGAGTTCCCATAGTAGGAGTTGATTAGCTCAACCCAGGTTTAACTGGGTTTTTGGTGAAACTTTTCCATCTCTGCTTTTGGATTATGGTGAAAGAAGCAGAAGGATGGGAGCTGTGCCCCGGGGTTATTGTTGCTTTGACAAATGTGTCCTTCTTTCTTCCCTTCTTCCTCAGTCTACACCTCTAAGCAGGTGAATAAGAGCTAGAAATGATATAGGTATTGGCACTTATCTTTTATAACCCACCTAAGAAAACTGGAAAGGTTTTTGTTTCTGGTGTTGGGCCTAAACCTAGGGTTTTACACATACAAGATTATTGCTACTGTTGGACCAAGTCCCTAGTTCAAAGCTTTCACTATAAAAAATATTTTTTACTACACATCATTTAAAAATATCAACTGCTGCCTCTGAGGCTTTGCCATAGTTAAGGAGAGCTGTGCTCTCAGGATCCCGAATAATGAGAAAAAAAAGCACACAGCTGATACAGGGAATTGGTTTGTTTGGAAGGAATGAAACGTGTCTGCATTGACAGAACCCTCATGCTTGACCAAAGAGGTGTTACTGGGATGCAGTTTGCAGAAGTGTTGCTAGAATTCCAGGTACAATTTATAAGGAAATGGAGCTGTTCATAGTTATTTTCCTGCCAAGATAACTATGACTGCTTTGTGCTCATGAGACATGAGTGGAAATATCAGTTAATATTTGGTTTCTAATAGGAAAGGATAATAGCCAGGAGTAGCAGGGGACTAATGATAATATCATGTTTACAGTTTTCAAAGTACTTTTATAACTACAATTTTATTTGACCTCATAATAGTTCCTGGGGGCAGGCAGGTATTGTTTTCTAGTATGTAGGGTATTAGTGAGACTTAGAGACTGAAACTCCTGATTGAACTCAGCATGCTTCTGCAGGCAAACTAAAATTAGTTTCAGCCCAGCATTCTATTGTACATCTATCAGTTCATTTAATTCTTCCACTAATCCAACTGAGGTGAATATTTATCAAAATCTACTTCATTAGAAGTTTTTTGGGGAACCACTGCTGGCAGTGCCTAGGGTACTATGCAGTGGGAAGGTTGGATCTTGGGCTTTAAACATGCAGAACATGTTTGAGCCATATTCCTTTGAGCCATATTCTTAGCATTATGATATTTTTTTCTGTAATCATGCAAGCATTCCTGCTCCTATATTTATTTATCAAATGAATAAATGGAAGCTTAGGGAAGAAAAAGGGACTATCTTTTTGTTGTATTTTGCTTGGGGCCACATCTGGCTGTGCTTAGAGGGCTTTGCATTCAGAAATGACTCCTGGCAGACTCAGGGGACTATTTGGGGTAATGTATCTAAAACTTAGGTCAGCCATGTGCAAGGCCAAAGACCGACGAGCAGTGCTATCACTCTGGCTCCTTCCAAAAAAAGGAAATATCTTGTGAGAGACAAATATTTGTCTTGTTTTGAGGTCATATCTGCTTGTTTTTATTTTATTTTATTTTTTTTAGCCTTGTCTTTGTAGTTAGCTGCTTTGCTTGCTGGGTTCCTGAAGCATGTGAGTTATAATGATCTGTTTTATAAACGCTGATCAGCCTGGCTATTAGGACAAAGCTATCTGTACTCATCTACTTAAAGGTGCAGTTGTTCAAAGATTATTATGCTTTGCACAATTGACAATTATGTATATAGAAAACCAGATTATTTTTGTATGTATATATTTATTTTTGAGTTACTGGGGATCAAAACCATAGCATTATACATATAAGCTATATGCATTTTCACAGAGCTGTATGCCAGGCTCTGGACTTTGTTTAGCTTGTTTGCTTTCACCAATGTTGTCATATTCTGGGACAACTTTAAATGGCAGATAAAGCTCGATGCTGTCTTTAAAAGTGTCCAGGAAGGGTTCCAAAGTGTGACCTTCCTTCAACACTCTCACATATGGGCACTAGAAGATTGGCCTAGCCTGAACCCCATTCACATAAGCCACTTTTTAAAAATTTTCTTCAAAAAGTTCTCTGAATATAATTTAATATGGAGTCAGGCATGATCATCATTTTTTAGGCTCTGAAAGAATGCTATAAATCAGATGGAATTCTAATGGGAATAAATACCCCTTGACTGGCAGCATGTTCCTTCCAAGGGCTGCAAAAGGTGTGTTGGGAGCCGAAGTCCAGCTATTCTCCCGCCCAGGGCTGCCAAATCCTAGAAATAGTAGGAAAAATATCTAGAGTGGAATGTGGAAAATCTTACCACTTTCAAAGGAAAGTTTTAATTTTATTTTTTCGGTGCCAGGGATCACACTCAGGGCCTCATACATGTGAGATGTGTGCTGAATCACTTGATCTGTGTCCTCAATCAGGAAACTGTTGATTGAAAACAAACAAAAGCTCCCACTTTCCTACCCCCCAAAAACCAACAAAAACATATCTGAGAGATAGCTCAGAATATTTCCAGAAATTTAAGAAAAGAACAAAAGTTTGAAGGGCTGGAGTACATGCCTTCTATGTAGAAACCCAAGGTCAGTCCCTGGAATCACATCACCTTCTGAATACTG
Source organism: Crocidura indochinensis (assembly GCA_004027635.1). Classification (NCBI taxonomy): domain Eukaryota; kingdom Metazoa; phylum Chordata; class Mammalia; order Eulipotyphla; family Soricidae; genus Crocidura; species Crocidura indochinensis. Next base: position 16,870 of record PVKC010012091.1, read on the forward strand.
CTAGGAGTAGCTCTTGTGCTTATTTATAAATAGAAATAATTTATCATAAATGTTTAAAATAAAATGCTAAGTATATGTACAATTTTTCAGTATTTATAATACAATATTTTCAAAACAAATTTGTAATATAATTGCATATAAAAAGTTATTTTATTGGCTTTGAAGGGAACTGTATAAAGGGATGGTGGGTAGTTATGGCAAAAGGAAGACATTCTACTAAGGTACTATATCAATGATGTAATGAGTAAAGTACTTTTCATACATACAGCCAACCCATGTCCAATTCTCAGCATTATATATAGCCCACCTGAGCCTTCCAGGAGTGGCCACTGAGCATTGCCAGGTGTGGCCTCAAACAAATAAAAACAAAACATAACATAGCTCTAAGTCCTCTAACTGGCTTTTTTGGCCCTCACATGCTTGCAAACTTAGTAACTCATCTACTAGAGTAGATGGGTTAGAGATGTTGGGAGTAGTTCTCCATTCTCGAACCCTCTTCCCTGTCCACCTACAGGTAAAGGAGGTCCAGGGAGGGCAAAGCCCAAGAGAGCCAGGCCTTGTGCCCTTGACCCTGTCCCTGCATCATATTTTTCCTGTGAGATGCATTTGTGCATTGCAGCACTGTTGTTCATTGCTGAAAGTTTTTTACAGTGATTTCCATCTGTTGATCCTTGGGTGGCCCTGTGCTAGTCCACAGATGTCAAGGATTGGAAACCATAGGTATAGGCTGTATATACACCTACGTATATTGCATATGGTGTAGTACCATCTACTATGGTGTACACACTGTGAAGTGTTGTGTAAATGTTTTGAGGGAGTTGCCGCTACCTCATTCTTTCTTTTTTTGGTGGAAGTCTGGAAATGGGTGTTTGGACCATACCCAGTTGTACTGAAAGACTCTGCACACAGAAGTTGGACACTCATGATGATTCTTCTGAGACCATATGTGGTATCAGGGATTCAAACTGGGTCTGATTCCATGTAAGGTAAATGCATTAATTTCTCACTGTCTCTCTGGCCTCCTCCCTCTTTTAGTTTCTATAGGGAACACACTCAGAAGTACTGGGGGTATTAGAGCATTACCTGACAATGTAGCTGGGTATAAATACTGAACTTGAACTCATGACTTTGCACATGTAAGGCTTGTGCTCAACCACATGTGCAATCTCCCTGCACACTCCCCACCCTTATTTTGGTTATAGAAAAGGAACATTTATCTTGTCACATTTTCTTTTCTTAAAGTAGACCTGTCAGTTTTCCTTTAAGGCTGGTTTTCCATCTGTGAAGTTTCTGAGCTATTGTTTATCCATGAAGCTATGTATTCTTCCTTCAAACCTGAAAGGGAGTCAGGCTGGGTGCAGTATTCTCGGTGAGACATTCATTTCATTCAGTCTTGTCACAATATCCCACCACTGTCTTCTGGCCTTGAGAGTTTCTTGTGACATGTCTGCTGTAAATCTTAGGGATGCTCCTTTGAATGTAATTTCCCTTTTTGATCTTGCTGCTTTCAGTATTCTATCTCTATCTGTGGGATTTGTCATTGTAACGAGGATGTGTCTTGGGGTGTTTTTGTTTGAGTCTCTTTTAGCTGGTACTCTTCAGGCATGCAGGATTTGATTGCATGCAGTCTTTACCTATGGGAGTATCTCTTTGATGATGTCTTTGACAGTTGATTCTTCCTGGAGATCTCCTACCTGGGTCTCTGGGATTCCAATGATTCTTATGTTGCTTCTGTTGAGTTTATCAAAGACTTCTATTTTCATCTGTTCGCATTCCTTGAGTACTTTTTCCATTGCCTAATCATTTGTCTTAAGGCTCTTTTCCAATTTCTTCTGCTGTGTTGAGTTTTTGTGCATCTCATCTTCCAGTACTCTGATTCTCTTCTCAGCTGCTGTTACCCTGCTGGCGAGGTCATCCATTGAGGTTTTCAGTTGAGCTACCGTGTTTTTCAGATCTGTTATTTCAGTTTGGAGTTTTCTGATTTCTGTCTTTGTGTTCTGTTCAGATCGATCTATGCTTTCTTTGAGTTCTACAAACATCTTCCATATTGCTATTTTAAGTTCCTTATCTGAGAGGTTAATCAGATGGTTGGAATTTTTTAGGTCATCTGAGCTATCATCTTCATTCTCTGTGCATGGTGTTTGCCTGCGAGGTTTCCCCATTGTCACGCTTGTACGCTTGTACTGTGATTTTTTTTCTGCGTGTTGTGGTGGGGTTCGTTGGTTAGAAAGAGTGCGTGGCCGCGAAGTGGAGCAGCTGCGCTCTTCTGTGGCCTCTAGGTGACAGTTTTTTTGGGGGGTGCGCTTCCTAGGCCTCTGAGTAGAGCTTCAAGTATTCAGGGAAGACAGACAAGCAAAGCAAAGAGTTCCCTTCAAGTCCTCAGGGTCATCCAAGGAACAGCAGGAGGATGGAGCCAGCCAAGAACTCTCTCTTCTTGTCCCATTTTCTTTCAACTATAATTCTGTGTTTAATTCTGAGAATGTGTAGTCTGGTCAATAAACTTTAGAACGTACCACATTTCAGGTATTTTACTAGCTTCTGACTAAAAACAAAAACCCAAACAAAAAAGGTTGCTTTTAAAAAGCCTGAACACTGTCTTCCTAGCAGCCTTCTCTTCTGATTTCAAAGCCTCACCCTTTATATTCTACTACCCTATTACCCACCCACCCCCAACACCCATCTGTTTTTTCAGGATTGTGGGTTTTGAGGGTTTTACCATCCTCTGCAACAGTGCTTTTCATAGCAAAGATAATGTTTCAGAGAAATAGAGTTGCTCTTGGATTTACAGAGTAAATATATCTTATATAGGCCCACTTTTAGAACTGGAACTGCATACTCAGTGGAATCAAGGAACTTGTTGCTTATAATAAACATATTTTTATGAAGAAAATAAATCCCTTGGGGCCAGGTTGATGGCTCAAGAGCACAGGAGCACATACTTTGTAGTCAGGAGCTCCAGATTTAGCGCACACACTGCATGTTCCCCCAAATAACACAAGGTATATTCCACTAAAGAAAATAAAGGAAAGAAACGAAAAGGAAAAAGTAAATAAAGAAATTATTTTAAAATAAGTTTGTAATATAGATAGTTATATTTGTTTTGCTTACTGTATCTATACTCAACTTGTTTTAGAAGTTGTAAGTTGTAGACAACATTAGACCTGTGATTTTTATTTATTTATATTTGGGGGCCACATCCAGTAGTGCTCAGGGACTATTCGTGGTTTTGTGCTCAGGAGTAAAGAGCCTGGTTTTGCTCTAGGAACATAATATGGTCCTGGTGATTTGAACCAAGGTTGACTGAATACAAGTCAAATGCCTTAATTAACTCCTGTCTATCTCTCCTGGTCCTGGATCCATAATATAATTTTTTTTTTTTGGTTTTTGGGCCACACCCAGTGACGCTCAGGAGTTACTCCTGGCTTTGCGCTCAGAAGTCGCCCCTGGTCTGGGGGACCATATGGGGCAAGGGGGATGGAACCTCGGTCCATCCAAGGCTAGTGTGGTAAGGCAGGCACCTTACCTCCAGCGCCACCGCCCGGCCAAAATTTTTTATAGTGCATATGAGTCCTTTGGAGAGTTTGTTAAAATGAAGAACTAGTTTACTACATTTTATTTTTTAATAATTTCTTTATTCAAACACCATGATTACAAACATGTTTGTAAGTGGGTTTCAGCCATAAAATACACACCCCATTCAGCAATGCAACTGCCACCATTGTCTTCCCTTTTCCTACCTCCCCCACCCCCTGCCTGTCTTTGAGATGGACATTGTATTTCTCTCTCTATTGTTATAGTAGCTGTTAGTGTAGTTATTTCTCTAACTGCACTTACTATTCTTTGTGATAAGCTTGTTATCATGGGCTGATCTTACCAGCCCTTATCTCTATTGTCTCTGAGCGTTATTATTGTACTGTCCTTTATTTTTCTTAAATCCCACATTAGTCAGACTATTCAGTGATTATCTCTCTTACTCTGACTTGTTTCACTCCACATAATTGTCTCCAAGTCTATCTATGTATATGCAAATTTCATGACTTCATTTTTTTTCTAACAGCTGCATAGTATTCCATTGTATAAAAGTACCACAGATTTCTTTGGCCACTCATCTGTTGTTGGGCATCTGGGTTGCTTCCAGATTCTGGCTATTATAAATAGTGCTGTTGTATGGTAATATATATATTTATATATATAATATTTAATATATTAAATATATATATATATTTATATATAATATATATATTTTTTTGGTTACACCTGGCTCTACACTCAGAAATTGCTCCTGGCAGGCTCAGGGAATCATATGGGATGCTTCGAACCACCATCCTTCAGCATGCAAGGCAAATGCCTTACCTCCATTCTATCTCTCTGGCCCCAGTTCACTATATCTTGATGGAGTTTACATTGTAAATTTTTGTTTGTTTTGGGGCCACACCAGGTGATGATGAGGACTTACTTAGGCTTTATGCTCAGGGACCACTTCTGGTGGTGCTATGAGACTACATATGATACTGGGGATCAGCCCAGGTTAGCAGCATGTTAAATAAACATCTAACCCTGGGCTATCTCTTCGCGCTCCACTTGATATATTTAGAATTTAAAAAATTGAGATACCATTGGTTTACAAAATATAGCTATATATCTCTGTAAGTGAAAAGGGCTTATTTGACTCAATGGGGATTCTTGGTCATTCTAAGCTCAGGGCTTATTTCTGACTTTGTGCTCAGTGATCATTCTAGGTATTACTCGGGGAACCATATGTGGAGCCATAGATTGAATAGGTAGTGCTCAGGGCTTACTCCTGGCTCTGTACTCAGGAATCACTCATGAAACCAGAGGGAACACTGGGATAGAACCAGTACCTTCTTTGTTCACTGTTCTATTGCTCTGCCCTTGGCAGCATGGCTCATTTCTACTGGAGCTGTTCTAGTTTAACTTTGTTATTTTCACCAATTTTTATTTCATTCATATAATCAGGCTCCTGATTAAAACTTGTGAAATTTAGGTTTTCTTTGGTTTATTGGTTTTGGAGCCATACCTAGCGGTGCTTAGGAGTCACTCCTAGCTCTGCTCAGGACCAGTTCCAGCAGGCTAAGAGAACAAAATGAGATGCTGGGGATTGAACCCTGGTCAGCTATGTACAAGGCAAACACCCTGCCTGCTGTGCTATCACTTGTTTGTATTTTTAAATTTGGCCACTGCCTGGATAAGGTTTTCTGATTTGCTTCTTTAGACATCATCTCTGTCCTGAGTCGGGGAACAATGAGCAATGCTGTTCTCAGAGCCTGGAGAAAGCCTCAGACCCCAGGCCCCCAGATCCTAGGTCTCTGCTTTTGAAATTGGACCAAAGAAGGTTAGAGGAATGCAGTTAATATTTTTACTTCTTGCCCCCTGCTAGCTTTTATTTTCTTGGCCTTCCCTAAGTCTGTTTATCTTTCTGGCTATGCCTGTGGAGCAGCCTGGAATACTGGGTGGCATTAGATAGTGAAAAAGAGATTCTCACGTGGCTGAGGTTATGGGAGTGGGGCACTGCAGGAGCTGAAATTTGTAGAACTCTTTGACAGAGAGAAAGGAATTTGAAACTGAATTTTCTTAACGTATTTAGTTCTTAAAAATTATCACACAAGGACCAGAGCACAGTGGGCAGAGCATTTGCCATACAAGTGGCTGACCTGGATTCGATCTCTGGCATCCCATATGGTTCTCTGAGTCTGCCAGAGTAATTTCTTTGTGCAGAGCCAGGAGTAATCTCAGAGCACTTCTGGGTATGGCCAAAAACCAAAACAACAAAAAATTATTATATTCTTTTTGTTTCAGATGTTGGAGATTGCAATGTAGTGTATATGTGTGTGTATGTGGGGGCGGGGTATGAGGGAAGTTTGGAGAGTGGATGTGTTTTGTGGTGGAGGTGAGGATTTGGAGCAATATCAAAACTCCTGGCTATCCAGAATTTCCATATGTTAGAAGGGAAAACCTCTAGGCTAGGGTATAAGAATAGTTTGAACTTTGTTTTATTTTGCAGGTTTATTTACATTTGTTTTGGGTGCCACACATGAAAGTGTCCCTGGATTGCATCCAGCAGTGCTCAGGGACTGTTTCTAAGGGATGGAGCCTGGGCCTGCTTGCATGCATGCACTCCCGTCTTTTGAAACATCTTCCTGTTTCCCCCAAAGTTTGAACTTTCAAAGCTCCTTAATTACATAATCCAAGGCAGGGTTTGACCTACTATGAAGGACCGAGGACCTGACCTATTTCCCAACCCCACATCCCCAGCAGTATCTGCAAGATTGAGGTCACTATCATTGGCCCCATTTCAGCCGTGCTCTTGGGGGCTAGGGCAGTTGGGGTCCTCTGTTTTGCCATGTTTAATTAACTCTGGAAATAGGCTATCAGAGGCTCTCTGGCAACATTTCATTAATGGTGCGAGTGAACTCAAAAGCACTAATTAATTGTTTTAGATTATTTGCAAAGCCTGTGCTGAAAACCTAGTGCTTGTAGGAGAAAGTTGGCAGAGAGACTTTGCAGAGATTAGCTGGGACCTAACCCGGCTCAATTGCTTTTTGGAGTTAGGCCAAAGTGGAGTTGTTTTTCATTTTGGAGAAGTGCTTGTGGCCACATTGTTCCCGAAATTTCCAGTTCATTGTGCCCAGCTTTTGACTGATGAACCTCAGATGGACTGTGCCTGAGCCAGGGAACTCTAAGAGCATCTTTTAAAGATTCTTTGTTTTGTTTTGTGAGATAACACACAATTATTTAGCATTTAGAAATTAAGAAAATAATTCCCAAGGGCCTGTTCTCAAAGGAAAGAAAAGGATTTGTGTAAAGAAACAATTCAGGTTCTCAGTGTTAAGTGTTCAAAGGCCCCAGGATCAGACCTTTTAAGTAAGTCTTTTTTTCTTTTTCTTAAAATAAAACAAATCAGATTCCTCATTTCCTTTATTTAGCCAACCCAGGGCAGCAAACTGCTGCTACTACATTTGGAAAATGGTGTTCAAAAATCTCAGTGTGAAATTAAGTGTTGATCAATGTAATATTAGGGTCTTACCATTTGCCTAAAGGAGAGGAGTAGGTTTATATGAGTATGTTCTATTTGGCCTGTTTTATAGAATAATATCTAGAATTAGCTCAGTCAAATGAATCATAAAAAAGTAATTGAGTCCATGTGGAAGAGTTGAGGCTTGTTGAACCAAGTGGTA